>PVLC010046072.1:0-11561 GCA_004027655.1 Graphiurus murinus | reverse complement strand
GGCGTGGTGGCTCACGCTTGTAATCCCAGCATTCGGGAGGCTGAGACCGGAGGATCCGGGTTCGCGGCCAGCCTCAGCTACCTAATGAGGCACTCCACAACTTAGTGAGACTCGGTTTCAAAATAAAGAATGAAAAATAGGGCTGGGGGTATAGCTCGGAGGTAGAATGCCTCTGAGTTCCATCCCCAGTACCGCAAAAAAAAAAAAAAAAAAAAAAAAAAAACAACTTCCAGGGAGACTGCAGGGTGTTGTCCACATTCAGCCCATCTCCTACACTTTCTACATGTCTTTTTGTGGGAAAGGAATACTCTGAACAGAGCTTATTCTACTAGAGGCCTCCACTCTAAACCAGAGTCAGCTATTCACAGGGCATGTGGGACACTCAGAGAATGTTCCCAACCTTCTAAGGGTGACATTAGATCTCCCCAAAGAATGTCCCTTAATGCCACCAACAGTGTCATATTCCAGGCTGGGAAGGTCATTAGTTATCCTCGGTGTCATTCTCCTTACATATGTAATTAGATGCTACACAATTTGTTCTCCTTACATATGTAATTAGATGCTACACAATTTGTAAGTTCCTCAGACCTACAAGGTCCTGGGGACTAGAACCATGTCTTTATCTCTGCCTTCAGTGCCTCCAGCACAAACTCAGGCAGCCAGGGCAGATAGAGCAGGAGCTATCTCTAGCAAGGTAACTCCAACCATGCAGAGATGAAGGAATGCCTGGCCACTAACATGCAGCCCACACCTGCCTGAAATCAGAGAGGAGCCCTGGAACTCCAGGGGAGGAGGAGAAGGGACAGTTTTAATCTTGGCTGGGGAATGGGTCACTTTCATTTTCTCAAGACATAAGGGAAATTATCCTTTTACCCATTTTTTTTTTAATGTTGAGATTAGACAGTCATTTGACAAGCTGTGAATGCTTAGCTGGTATTACCACAAATTATCCTTCTAGCAATAGAGTTCGTTGCTCCTTGACTAGTCAATATTAATAAACATTACCGAATGCTTTTACAACACAATTTATTTTTTAATACAGCTCTTTATGTATGCCATAAAGTGAATATACCAATAAAAGCCAAGGATTTCAAAGAACAAATTTAAAAAACAACCAAGAACTAACTGGGTGCTAGTTAACACCTTCCATGCTGCAGTTTTGGGAGGGCCTGGGGATCCAGACCAGTAGAATTATGGAAACTAGTGGTCATTTGGTTGTTTGGGAGTCTTTTAAAAGGAAGGAGAAAGAACACTAAAGTAGCCATGCTTTCTTAAGAATCACCTAGATAAAAAAGAATGGCATGTTGACTAGAGAGAGAGAAAGCAGGGCGGGGGAGTATAGAACCTCTTACAGTGTCTAGATGTCCCTTTCTACCTTTGTGACAATGCAAAGGTTGAGCTGGATGATTTCTAAAATTACTTCCTATCATCGCCACAAAACTGAAAGGCTATGGGTCCACAGCAGCTGGATGCAGATGCATCTCCTTCCTCAGGATCCACACCGTGTTCATCTTCTCAGCCCAGTTCATCACTGAGCCCAGGACATAATAAGGGTTCAATGCATTTTGTGGAATGACTGAATAAACAAGAAAGGAAATTTGTAGAGAAGAAAAATATAGAGGTCGTCTCTCTATACACATACCACAGTACAAGAACAGTTATCTTCATTGTCCAGAAGAGAAGCCCTCCATGGGGTTCTCAGAAAGAAAGCCTTGCATCTTGCCTTGGCCTGAGATCAAAGCCAATCTGGAGCTGGTGAGAGAGTGGAAGGAACAGACCTGAGCCTTGGAAACGTGGTATGTGTGTTGGGGGGGGGGCATTCCCTGTGGCCATAACCACACCAAGTACAATAACCTCTGATAAGGCCACCTCTGAGTGTCAAAATACGATGTCAGAAATGACAAGGAAGCATGCTAATCTCCCTGCAGCAACTGCTCCAAGAAGGATCTTCATGGCTGTGAAACACCACCGGGAGGCCTGGGCTTCTGGCTGTTACGTAACTGGCCCTTTGTTTTAAAGTACGAGTTCTCCTAAGTCATTTATTTGAAATATCTCTATCAACAAATTTCACCAAGAACAAAAGTTTTTCATTTGGGCGCTGGGCTATGGGGTGATCTTATCGTACACAATCTCATACAGTCTCTTTCAACAAGGTCTTAGCGTGCTTATCTTCGAAGTTCCTGGTAGCCAAATATGATTGAAATGTTCTATTTATGCTCACTGGATTAAGGAGATGTTGCAAAACTGCACAAAACCCTGGCAGATGTAAGCAAGGTATTACAGCCTGGGCAGTTAAGATCTGAAGGGAAGGGATCAATACGCACTTTTGTAGTTTTCTTTCTTTCTTTTTCTTTCAAGAAAACAGAAAAAAGTTGTGCTTTTAGAAAAGGGAAGAGAAAAAATAGTGAGATGCTTCCAGATTTATAGTTTCTCTGAGCTTTTTCCAAACCCAAAACAGGGCACCATGATGCATGCTTGATGATGTCAGTCCAAGGGAAACAAAAATAAATTCAAAATATTCTCTCCAGATCCTAACAGGCCCTATAAGGGAATCAAACTATGGTTATGGATGAATGGGGGTTTTGTCTTTTTTTTTTTTTTTCCCTCTCCCATACAAGGCTTTTAACCAGCACAAATAGCCAATTTCTGGGAAAACGCCTTTTAGAAAGCTACAGACTTTGCTGCTATCTCCCTGCCGTGCCGGAGCATGTGGAGGAAAAGCCTTCACCTCATGATTATAGAGGCCGTTTCTGTACGCTTCCACTTTGGCCAGGGAGCCAAAATGCCACCTTCGAATCCCACAGACCAGCCCCAGAAAACCCACGACTGTCGAGAATATCGGAGCTTATTAAAGGCCTGAGAAGAACGTTCCTCTGGAATTAAACCATTCCGAAAACCTTTTTAATGTATATTGCCTCATTCTTTCTGCTTTAGTACACTGAAAATTAAATTACTATTCTATGAGGATGCTGGGCTTGAGCACCATCACTCTTAACGTCTATTGTAAACATGTGAGAGGAGCTGGGCAGATTACCTGCATGGACGCCAAGACACGCTGCAAAAATTATTGCCATTTTAATGAAGGAAAGGGCCAGAAACCAAAAACATATCTGCTTCTTCACTGGTTCTCCTTTCCTTTCTTCCAGAACAATGAAAAACAGTCAGCTAAGGTTGTATCACAGCAAAGAGAGTGCACTGATACGCCACATTTTACTTACAAAGGGCTTCCAGAGCATCACTCAACACCCCTGGGGCTGGGATAGAGTGCAGCCCCATTTTGTGGATGAGGAAACTGAGGTTAAGAGACTTACCTTCCCATGTCAGCAGGAGGAAGTCTCCAGACTTCTCACTAAAGGATCTGCCTTCGCATTTATCTACCCAAAGAGAGACCATACACCCTGCCCCCAACGTCCTCCCTGAGGCCCTGAGCCAGTCTTTCCCTGCAAAGCGGGGCAGGAAACCCACCAGCAAGAAAGGGACACTGGGATTTACCAAACCTAAACTGATAGAAGCAAGAGCAGAGAAACAAGTACAGTGAAGGATGGCACCCAGAGTCCACAGGCAGGCTGGGTCTCGAGGCAACTTTGGGACCTCCCAGAGGAAAGGCAGACCAACTCAGTCTCTACTGCTGTCCATGCTGCATCTGTTAAGCACCTACTGTGTGCCAGCCTCCAGGCAGGCCAGGCTGCACTCGAAGCACAGTCCACCTGGGTTGGCTCTACCTCGACACTTTTCTCCATTATCACACTTCAGTGACTTCCTTTCGAGCACCTAACACAATTTGCAGTGACATGTTGGTTTTTATTATAATTCTTCATCTCTACTAGACTGTGAGCTACATGAAGAAAGAAGCCATCCACTGTATCCTCAGAGTCTGGCAGGGTACCTGGGACAGAGTAGACTTCAGTACATTTTCCTAAATAACAGCTTTATTGAGATATTTTCCACATATCCTAAAATTTGCCCTTGCAAAGAACTGTGCAACCATCACCACTATCTAATTTCAGGATATTTTCATCACTCTAAAGAGAAACCCTGTGCCCATTGGCAGCCACTCCTCAATCCCCTCAGCCCTCAACCTCTGGCAATCACTAATCTAATCTTCCTCTATTGATTTGCCCATTTTGAATGATTCCTATAAATGGAATCATACAATGTGCACCCTTTTGGATCTGGCTTCTTTCACATAGCATAATTTTTTCAAGCTTCACATCCACAGCGTAGCCTGCATCAGTGATTCATTCTTTCTTATTGTGGAATAATATACCATTGTACGTATATACCATACTTTGTTTCTCCATCAACAGTTGATGGACATCCGGTTGCTTCAACCCTTTGGCTATTCTGAATAATGCCACTATGAATATTCCTGTGCACGTTTTATCTGTGGACATGTGTTTTCACTTCTCTTTGGTATATACCTAGGCGTGGAACTGCTGGGTCAGATGGCACCTCTATGTTTAACCTATTAAGGAACTGCCAGACTGTTTTCCAAAGCAGCTGCGCCATTTTACATTCCCATCGGCAATGTATGAGGTTTCCAATTTCTCAATACATTTTTAGACTGAATGAATAAATGAATGAAGATTCCTTCTGCTGTGAAAGCCCCCAGAGAAAGGGATACAGTTCCAAGGCTCCAGGAAACTAGCTTCTTCATCTGCAGACAGGACATGCCACACTCGTGTTTAACAGAAACCCCAAAGAATGCTATTTATACTGAGCTCATTTTGGAGAGAAAATCGAACGAAAAAACAAAGACAAGGAAAGAAAAACACTAGAGAGCTCAAAGTAGGTACTACTTTTGCATACGTGATTGCCCCCCGGGCCCTCCACCCCATGTCCAGACTCAATCATTTAATGATGCACACACCTTAATCAGATTTAGTTGAAAAAAAATATGAGAGATATGCCCTAAGTGCAGCTGACTTTGATTTGGTTAGCAGTATGGACAGCATGATTTGATAGCACTACTGTCTCTACTGAGAAGTTTGAAAAGAGACTTCATACTTAGATGAAAAATGCAAGCCGGGAGTGGTGGTGCATGCCTGTAATCCCAGTAATTAGGAGGCTGAGAAGGGAGGATTGTAAATTCGAGGACAGCCTCAGCAAAGTAGCAAGACTCTCAGCAACCTAGTGAGACCCTGTTTCAAAACAAAAAAAATAAAAAAGGGGCTTGGGGGTGTAGCTTGGAGGTAGAATGTTCCTGGGTTCAATCCGTAGTACAAAGAAAGGAGGGAGGGAGGGAAGGAGGGAGGGAGGGAGGAAGAAAGGAAGGAAGAAAGGGAGAGAGGGAGGAAGGAGCCAGCACAGGACAAAGTTGAGATATAGCTCAGTGGTAGAACACTTGCCTAGCGTTCTTAAGGTCCTAGGTTCAATCCACAGCAACACACACACGCACACACACACTCAAAAATGCACAAACAAAAACATCCCTGGCAAACTCTAGGAGAGGGGCCCACAGAGCTGGGAGTGCAGGCAGGCCACGAGCAAGGCTGATCTCTCTGCCAGAGCTGGCTGGAGTGGGCAGGGAGTCAGGGAACAGGAGCAGCTCTGTTCAGGTCCCCTCAAACTTCTTTTTGCCCCTTTTCTCTCTCTGTAAAAGAAGGCGGTCCGTATCCCTTTCTGTACAGACTCCTTGCAAAGAACAAACAAACAAAGGCTGGGACCTAGCAAGGCCCTCTGCAAGCTGTAGGTAATTAAAACGGCCTGTAAATGCCCCGGCAGAAAGCACTTCAAAGAGACAGTAATTCCAGCAATGGCCGGTCAAGACTGTGCAGTGTAAAAATTATGAGTTTTCCCAACGGGGAGCTTTGTGTGAAAAGGACAAGGGTTGGTGGCAAAGGGAGGGTGAGCCACGCAGACAGGGTTTACAATTGGTGTCCATGCCCAGTGTGTGCAGGACTGTGTGGTGCGGGGGCCGAGGGGGGCACACGCGCCGGCCAGAGAATGGGGACCGTGTGCACGTGTGTGAGAGAGCACACATTTATCAACGCTGAGACGGTCCAAGCGTGTGGGCATGGAGATAAAAGGAAAAATAAAATAAAAGCAACAAATACGCATCCTCCTCCCTGCTGGGCCCCGTTTTCACGGCGAGAAGCACCAGGCGGCTTGTGTGCTCCTCTGGCTCTGAACTTGCGAGGCTGCGGAACACAAGGGCCATGCATAATAGCCACGGCTCTGGGCCCAAGAACAGCCGAGGCCAACGGTGGCTCTCTGGATCTGCCCGGGCTCTCGGGCTCACGGCCTGACACATAATAGCCAGTAACACGCTGCAAGCTCTGTCAAGCTCTGTTATCTTGCAACAGAGGATGAAGAAGAGAGATAGGTTCTTAACCTTGACTCTGACTGCATTCACTAAGTCCCCCGAGCTGCCTGCCTTGGTGCCTGTGTTAAAATGATGCAGGATGGGGACTGGGTCCCTGCTTTTCATACCACACAATGCAGAACACCCAAATGACAAAAATTAGCGCTCGCCTGACCATAGCATCACACACACACACACTCTTTTTTTTTTTTTAAAGGCCCAATACTGGAATATCTTTTTTGTTATTTTTTGTATTCTCCCTGCAGTGACTTGGACATTCTGCCAGACGGGGGGGACCAGTATCATCCCTAGGAAGCCTTCCCCAAATCCCTCCCCTCCCAAAGTTGATCCTCCATCTCACCCCTGTGTCTGCATGCATCTCTGGTTGCATCTATGGCACTGGGGTACCTCTGCTTGCTTCTGTGACTCTGCAATAAGAGGGGCAACCACCTGAAGACAGAGCTCTGTCTCCTGTATCCCTGCACCCTTAAGCTTCGCAAGGAGCGTGTGGTGAATGGATGGATGGATGAGCGGCCAGTGCTGTGCTGTGGGCAACAAATCAATAAGGACCTGGATGCAATTCAGAACCCAACAGCTCCTCACCCCCATCAGTCAGCCATGCGTCCATCTGGCCCACAGGAGCCTCCCAGCCTGCAGAGGGAAGGTGGGAGCAACCCCATGCTCACCAACAGCAAAGAACCAAAGAAACCAACCCTGGCCTGTGGTTTTATTTCCCCATAAACAAAATCTTGCTCCGCCTCCCTCTCAACCCCACTCACTAACTCCTCCCTGACATTGCTGGCTTTAAGCCCACACATAAAAACGTCCTTTACTATTTTTATTTAATGAGCTTTCATTTTTCTTCCCCCCTCGTTGTAAATGAGAAAGGAAAGCCCACCTCCTAATAGGGATGAGGGAGAGGAAAGAAAGTCGAATCTCTTTTAAATGGGCAATAACTTCATGGAAAGCTTTCTCCTCCACAATCCGACCTCAGCCCCCCCGCCCCCGTGTCCCCCATGCCCCTCCCTCTCCCCTGTATCCTCCCTTCACACCATTCAAAACAAGATGCATGGATTTTGGACATTTGATTACTTTTAAGTATATATTTTTCCCTCAAATAGACTGAATACAATGGTTAGGAAATGTGACAGAAAACTATTCTGAGCCATTTATTGCCTTAATACCCACCTTTGTCCAACAGGCAGTTTTGACAACAGCGATAAATTCCAAATTTATGTCAACAGAGCATATGTTGAACACCTCATTTCTGAGCTAAAGCGGCATGCTGCCCTATAAATCACCGTTCTGTTTGAAATGAAAGTAGATTACAGGCCTGTGTTATTGAGCAGTTAGAGCTATAGTCATATAAATCAGAACTTTTAACTCTAGGCAATCCGTTGTGCAATTAACTAAAGGGTACTTTGTCATTTCAAGGCTTGTGCACAGAGTTGGCAGGGCACAGAGCTGCTGGGGAAGGGGGTGGGAAGGGAAAAGTTTGTAGGCAACAGGAGGGTTGTGCATGAGGCCTCCACCACACCCACCACACCTCCCCCCAGCCACCACCCTACCAGAACATGCTAAGGCTGAGTCCTGGCAAAGACAGCCTCATAATCAGCACCTGCCACAAAGATAACGCCCCACTGAGCATTTGCCACCAAGTCACCTCTAGAAGCCCTCGTCCTTTTTCAGTCACTCATTAAGCACTTCCTGAGCACAAGCCACATGTATAACATTGTCTTCAGTGCTAGGATGAAGCCAGAGGGCTGGGGGTGTAGCTCAGTGGTAGAGCTTGCCTAGCATGTGCAAGGTCCTGGGTTCAATCCCCAGCACCACCAGGGAAAAATTATGTAACTGTGTGTGTGTGTGTGTGTGTGTGTGTGTGTGTGTGTGTGTGTTTGCCAGAGACACGTGAGTAATAAAAAAAAATATTTAGATGACGCTGGTAATGAAGAAAAATTAGAAGAACATTTGTACAAAACATATTTGAGTGTCATGAGCCCAGCCCTGGTCTATGCATTTGCATGCCCTATCTTCTTCCAGCCTCAGAATAATCCTATGAGGCAGGTATTACTTTTATTTCTGTTTTTTTGTTTGTTTTTTTTTTTTTTTTGAGGGAAAAAAAAAAAAAAAACAGAAGCACAAGGAAGTCAACAACTTGCCCATTGTGATGTAGTTTGTAAGTGGCACTGAGCCTGATATAATTAGTGAGCAGAGCTTAAGAACTCAGACTCTGATGCCAGCCCAGCTTGCAAAATCCATGTCTACAATGTACTAGCTCTAAGACTCTGGGATTCTTCAAGTCTCGGAGTTCTCATCCGTCAAGTAGGGTAATAACATTGTTACCTCAAAGGGTAGATAAATGAGATTGTGCATATAAAACAATGTAGCATGGCGTTGAGAACATAATGTGTTGGATAAACATAATCTAGTGAGAGGTTGAAGAAGACAGACCCTTACCCCCTTGCCAAAGAGCCAAGCTGGACAAAGAGACAGAACCAGAGAAAAAGACAGAGAAGGAATCCTGAAACGAAGATGTGATGATGTGCCAGTATGTCAGTGAATATGTCATCTAAATATGTCAAAAATGCTATTGGATGTGCAGAGGAACAGAAAAAAACAGTAGGTGGCTAGGGATGGCTTGAGAGTGTGGTGCGATTTAGCTGGTCCTCCAGGGGTTCTGTGAGCTCGAAAGGGCTCTTTCCACCCAGATCTGGAAGTATGAAGAATGGACAAGCCTTGGATGAGGGCAAGGAATGAACAAGGAGCTAGATAAGCCTGCAGGATGCAAGTGGACATGTGGAGAAGACAGTGGGGATAAGCTAGACCAGGTGGTACAGTGGGCTGGATGGTGTGGAGTCCCAAGAAAGAGGCTGAGGACTTAGGTCTCAGTGCTATAGATAGACACTGAACAGCCATCACCAAAATCCTTCTCAGGATAATGGGATTGGCTAGGTGTGGGAGGCTCTGTGTGGGCAGGGACCACGGGAGGAGAAAGACAGGGAGAAGTGCCCAAATTCTAAATTGAAATGGGGGCATCTCCAAAGATGGCAGTTAGGTCAGCCTTCCAGAACAAAATGCCAACAGAGTGCTGCTGCCATGTAGCTGTAGAAGGCTCCCACATTCCGTGAGAGAGATTCTAGACTAGACCACCTACCTCTAAGCTACTGCCTGGTACAGGCGCCTGGCTCCTTGCAGTACAAGTTACCATGGCAGAGAACGCGCAAGAGCTGCTACTTCTGTTGGCTACCTCCGTGCAGTTAAGTGTGCCATCATCCACTCATCGGGATGCAGATGGCAGCGAGCATGTGCAGCGGAGGAGCTACGCTGGTTACTTCTTTCCCCCTGGCACCCTGAGCTGGCCACCAACTCAGCGCGAGTGCTGAGATCCCTAGACAAGCCAGGAATCAATTAGGTATCTGCCTGGCAGAGTGAAAGATACAACAAAAGCACAAGGCAGCAACCCTGCCCTCAGAAAGCTTTAGTTGCAGAATGGAGATGATCCGCAAAAATAACAGAAAGCAGTCCTTGCTCACACGCTCAGAAGTCAGGTCCTGACTCTAAGTGCAACAGCCAGAGTAGATGGGGATCAGAGGCCAGAGACACCACGGATGCAGCAGGCATCCAGATGAAGGGAAACAGGTACAAGAACAGCATTAGCCCTGAGCAAAGGCAGCCAGCCTAGAGACAGGCAGACGGCAGCGGAGGTGAATGCTGGGGAGTGGTGCACAGGAGTCTGGACCAGAAAGCTAAGGAGGGAAGAGGAGGGCTTGGACAGCAAAGAGGGGCCACTGTTTGTTCTTGACAGAGAAGGGATGGGGGCCTGAGGATGGCAGCAGCTCAAGAGCATCGCTCTGACATGCTTGAGAAGCCTCGGTGCTAGCCTTCCCGTCATGACATATGGCACTACAGAACATCTGGCCTTGGAGACCAGCCAGGCGCTCGCTCCTCCAACCTCCTCCGCTGCCTCCCATCCAAGGGAAAGTGAGTCCCTTGAAGAAATATCTGGGCGACGCGGCCTTCCTGCCACTCACTCTGTGTTTGGTCACTCGCCAGCGTGCTTTGTCTTGCTCCATAGTTGGAAGCCAACAAGGCAAGAATATGCTGCAGAAACCAGCTCCTCCGTAAGACTCCCCTATTCCACATGTAGGTGGCCACACACATACCACCTCTCACTCCCCAGCTGAGCAAAATACTGGTCTCCATGGGGTGGTGGAGGGGGGAAACCTCTTGGAGATATCTGTTTAATATCTGAAAAGTGGGGGAGCAGATGAAGTATGCAAGTTTCATTTAGAAAACCATTAAGGAACTATTATAGTAAAATGAGGCTTCCCGTTTCCAAATAAAGCTGAAACAATCATACAGAACAAACTGGCGGTGCTGGCAAATGAAGAAGCAGGAAGGAAGGAAGTGCAGTAAAAATAATAACCAGAGGAAAGTAGGAAATCATGAAATACCAGGGAATCAGAAGCAGCCCCATGCCCATCAAGACTGGGGGTCAGCCAATCAGCAAGGAGCTCCGCTGATCCTCAGAAGTGTGGTCTACATGCCCCAGTGAATCCTCTGTTCCTACACATCCACGGGCATCTCAAGACTTTCATCTTAAAAGTCCTCACAGAATTACCTCTGGAGGAAGAAGAGGCTGCACCTGGCTTGAGACACAAAACTGGGCTGGAGACAGGTGTGGCGGAAGACAGTGGAAATGCAAGGAAACTGCCTCCTGAAAGAAGGGAGCAAGCCAAGGTAGTTCCATTCACTAAGTCAGTACATATCTATTGTCTGCTAAATACAGGCCACTGTGGAGGGCATCAGAGAAACAACACATTGGTTGTGCCCTCTAGGAGCTTACTACTTAAGTAGGGAACACAAGACATAGCACGTCATACGAATGCTATATGACAAGAACATGGGAAGCCGGGCACAGTGGTGCATGCCTGTAATCACAGTATTTGGGAGACTAAGGCAGGAGGATTGCAGGTTCCAGGTCAGCCTTGGCAACTTATGGAGGCCCTCAGCAACTTAGCAAAACCCTGTTTCAAAAAAAAAAAAAAGATTTTTTTTTTGAGGTACTGGGGATTGAACCCAGAGACATTCTACCTCTGAGCTAAATGCCCAGCTTTATTTTTAAATCTTCATTTTGAAACAGGGTCTCATTAAATTGCAGAGGGCCTCACCAAGTAGCTGAAGCTGGCCGCGAACCCCGATCCTCCTGTCTCAGCCTCCCAAGTATTGGGATTACAAGCGTGCACCACCATGCCTG
>PVLC010046071.1:0-11559 GCA_004027655.1 Graphiurus murinus | reverse complement strand
CCAGCAAAGCCTATGCAATCAGACATAGAGACATATAGTTGAACTATCCTAGCTATGACAGTCAGTTTGTTCTCTTCAGAGACACTTAGGCTTTCTTTACAGAAACTGTTTGATTTCACTGAAGAAATATGTGTTTGGGAATATAAAATTTATTCACACCTGTCATGGCTTGGAAATAGAATGTCCCCTGAAGAACTCATGTATTAATTTTCGGAGTTTATCATGAGGGTCATAATCTCATCCATGGATATATCTATTTATTGGGTAGTAACTTAGGCAGTTGGGCTGGGACTGGAGGAGGTAGGTCCCTGCGGGGGACCTTAAGGACTATGATGGGGGTGTAGCTCAGAGGTAGAATGCCCCTGAGTTCAATTCCCAGTAGTACTGCAAAAATAAAAATTAAAAATAAAAGAATTAAAGTCAGAATACTATCGGGATATATGCATACTTATGTTTATAGCAGCACAATTCACAAGAGCTAAATTATGGAGAGACTTAGTTGCCCATCAGCAGAAGATTGGGTAAAGAAATGTGGTGTATACACAAAATGGAATCCTACTCAGCCATAAAGAAGAACAAAATTATTTCATTTGTAGGAAAATGGGTGAAAATGGAGGGCATTATTTTAAGTGAAACCAGCCAATCTCAGAAAGTGAAGGGTCACATGTTTTCTCTCATATGTGGAAGCTAAAGATTAAATAGCAAAAAAAGTAACTTCATGAAAATTAGAAGAGAGATCAGTAGTGTTGTGTAAGGGGATCATTGGAGGAAAGAGAGGAGGGAAGAAAACAGGCCAAATAATGTCACATGTGACTATGAATGCATCACTATGAATCTCACTATCATGTGCAATTACGATGCACCAATAAAAATGTCTAAAAATTAAGGGCCATACAAGACTATTTAGTATGTATCCTGTATCATCTCCTTTCTGTCCCTCCTTATGTGGGGGACACAGCCAGATACCTTGTATTCTGTGAAAACTGTATCCATGCATTTTCTAGTTAGTATTTGTAAGAGTCCTGTGGGGCATAAAACTTACAGATATGGCATGGCTGGAGGAAATAGGAGGCATGGCCTTGGGGTATATCTGTCACTGGTCTCTCTCTCACCCCCTCCCCTGCTTCTGACTGTCATGAACTGAGCAACTTTCCTCTGCCATACCCTGGCACCACACTATTTCTGCCTTGTAGCCAATTGACAATGAGCTGAACCTCTGAACCCATGATCCAAATAAACATTTCTCCTCTAGGTTGTTTTTGTCAGGTATTTTGGTCACAGCAATACAAAACTGACTAACACAACAAGGAACAGTCTTACTACAACCAGTTATGAAGTGGTACTGCAGAGAAGTTTCTAGTAGGAGTTGTAATCAGGGAAGATATCTGTCAGTGGCAGAAATGAGGCCTGAAGCAGGAAAGGACATGGGAGAGCAGGACTTCTCCTACTATGGATCTGCCAATGCCTCCCATTAGTGTCAAACCCAGCCAGAAGCCAGCAGGAAAGATCATGCAGTCGATACAGTCCACAATGTTAGCCTCCTGGGACAAAGAGCAGGGGACAGACAGGCAGAGAATGGATTTAGGGGATGGGATGGAAAAAAGAGAATAACAAACATTCTAATTTTTTATCTTACTATGTTTTTTATGTTTGGTTCCCTAAACCTGTAATGACCTTCTATGAATAGACGATTTACCTGTTAATATTAAGGCCTTGGTCAGATATCACACCCCCTAAGAAAACATTCTCCATATTACTGTAGTCACTCCTTCCTCAGTCATATTTATTCCAGCACAGATAATACTATGTGTTATATAACTATGTGTATTTATGCCTGTCTTTCTCAAGAGGCTATGAATTACTCAGGGGCAGAGGCCCTGTTTTAATCATTTCTGTGTTCTAATGCCTTAGAACAGGACTTGCTTCAGGCGTGCCCAAGTATAGTGGATTTAACTGAACCGGTCACCCCCATGCTTTTAAAGGCTTTACCATGGGAAAGAAAAGATTCTCAGACAAGATAATTTTCATCAACATTCTCTAACCCCTGTTCCCTTTCCTAACCTGGCAAATGCTATGGAACAAGCAGTACCCCTTAGTGTTAGCTTCATTTGGAGGCCCCCAAAATTATCTCTTGATGTTTATCTAAAACTTTTTAAAATTTAAACTTTTTTTGGTACTGAAGATTGAACGCAGAAGCATTCTACAACCAAGCTATACCTCCATCCATTTTAATTTTTTGAAACAAGATCTCACTAAGTTACTGAGTGTCTTGCTAAGTTGTTGAGGCTGGTCTCGAATCTGTGATCCTCCTGTTTCAGCCTCCCAAGTTACTGGGATACAGGCATTCACCATCACATCTGTCTTACTCAAATCTTTTAAAACCAGTATTCTCCAAATAGAAAAGAATTCCAATACACATTTTACAGATTATATGAAAGGCAAAGTCCTCTGAAAGAGATAGCTACATTGTCCAATAATTCCTGAATGCTGCTTTACATCTTGCCTGGAGTCCTTGTTCTGGCCCAGGGAGCCAAATAAAAAGAACAAAAGAGGTAGCGAGCTATTGTGACAGAAAACAACAACAACAACAAACAAACATCAGTTCAAGTAGCTTCTTCAGATGGAGCAGTACCCTCTTATGTGGTACTGGAAATTAAACCCAGGGGAGTTCTACCTCTGAGCTATATCCCAAACCCTTTTTATTATTATTATTATTATTTTTTTTTTTTTTGCGGTACTGGGGATTGAACTCAGGGGCGTTCTACCTCCGAGCTATACCCCCAGCCCTATTTTTTTTATTCTTTATTTCGAAACCGGGTCTCACTAAGTTGCGGAGTGCCTCACGAGGTAGCTGAGGCTGGCCGCGAACCCGGATCCTCCGGTCTCAGCCTCCCGAATGCTGGGATTACAAGCGTGCGCCACCACGCCCGGCTCCTTTTTATTATTTTGAAATCAAGTCTTGCAAAGTTACCATGTGCTGGCCATGAACCTGTGATCCTCCTGTCTCAGTCTCCCAAGTACTAGGATTACAGGCATGCACCACCAGGCCTCTTTAGGTGGCCTATAGATTGCCCAAGGACCCTTTTGCCATTCCATTATATTCTACATAATGCATGACAGAAGTAGAATAGAATTTATAAATCTTTTTGGTCCTGGAAATTGAACCCAGAGGCATTCTACCTCCAAGTTATACTCCTAGCCAAATTCTATTTCTTATTTGGAAACAGGGTCTCACTAAATTGCTGAGGGCCTCGCTAATTTGCAGATGCTGGCTTCGAATCTGCTATCCTCCTGTCTCAGCCTCCCAAGTACTGGAATTACAAGCATGTATCACCATGCCTGGCTGACTTTATCATTTGAAGAAAGCAAAAAAGGACAAGAATATTTTGAATGAGTTGCTTTTTATTGCTATCGACATGTGCAATGAGTGACAGACTGCTATTATGCCAGGACAAACTCAAGGATTACTTTTTTCAAGACTGTTCCAAAGTAGAACTTTTTTTCTTTTTAGCTCAGTTTAATTCCCCCCTCCTTCCAATGCCTCCAAGGGTTTCTGACTGTTCGACAGCTTCCATAGAGAAAGGAAGTGTGAAAAAAAAAACTCTTGGAATTTAAAAACTAGCTCTGTTGCTCACTTGCTGTAGGATTTAGATGAATTTCTTTCTTTTTCTGGGTGTCCATTTCTTCAATTGCAAAAATGAGGATAATGACAATTTTGAACTCAACATCATAAATTACATTGGAGAAAGAGATATCTGTTTCAGTCAGCATTCTCATCCCTGTGATCTAAATACCTGACACAAAAAACGTAGAGAGAATAAGATTTACCAAGGTTCACAGTTTCCGAGGTTTCATACCACATGACTGGCTCTGAAGCATAAATGGTAGCAGAGGTGGCAGAGTGTGCAGAGGGATGCTGCTCTCTCATCATTAGACTGGAAGAAGAGAAAGAGGGAGAGAGGGAAGGAGGGAGAGAGAGAGAGAGAGAGAGAGAGAGAGAGAGAGAGAGAGAGAGAGAGAGAGAGAGAGAGAGAGAGAGAGAGAGAGACCGGCTCATTGGCTTGTATGGTCCCCAAGAACGCAGCCCCAAATACCCACCTCCTTCAGTCATGTTGCACCTGCCTCTGTTACCAACCAATAAATTCATTTGATTTATTTATCCATCAATGGATTATTAACCCACTGTTGAGATTAGAATCTTCATGATTCAATTACTTCATCTCTGAACATTTTTGCATTGCCAATACATGAGCTTTTCCAGGGGACATTCTACATCCAACCCATAAGAAGATTAATTAAATCTGCCCCGCAGAAAAGAAGTCTGTAGAGACAATGTAATGTTTGAATTGGGCTTGATATGCTAGGCATCAGAGTGTGGATGGGCACTGCAGGTTGAAGAATCAGCAAGTTACTGGATGCAGATGCAGCTGACATGTTGGTGCAAGGAGAAAAATGACTAGAGATGGGACTTGAAAATAAGCTTTAAATCTGCTGTGAAGAGTCTTTTTTGTGGTCTTAGGGAATGGATACAGGATTGTTCTACCACTGAGCTGCATCCCCAGCCCTTCTTATTTTTTTTTTATCCCTGGCTAGCTTAATCCTTATGCATTCAAGCTGTTATGATAAGTTTTTTGGTACTAAGGATTGAACCCAGGGGTATTATACCTTCCAGCTATACCCCAGCCCTTTTTATTTTTTATTGTGAAAGGAGTCTCACTAAGTTGCTGAGGGTCTTGGTAAGTTGCTGAGGCTGGCCTAAAACTTGTGATCCTCCTGTCTCAGCCTCCCAAGTACTTCTTTCTTCTTTCTTTTTTGGCACTGAGGATTGAGCCCAGGGCTCCTCTGTGCTCTATCACTGAGCTAGTTCCCCAGCCACATTTCAATTTTTTTTAAATTTAGAGACAGGGTTTTGCTAACCTGCCCAGACATGCCTCAAACTCACAATCCTCCTGTCTCAGCCTCCTGAGTAGCTGGGATTACAAGTGTGTAACAAGTATAGTTTCTTTTTGTGTGTTGTACTGGGTATTGAACCCAGTGGCTTTCTACCTCTGAGATACACTTCCAGCCCTTTTTTCCTTGTTGAAACAAGTTCTCACTAAGTTACTATACTGTCCTTGAAACTGCAATCCTCTGACAAGTGTTTCTTAAAGGTTAGTTGCAATGTAGAACCAGGAACTTTGCATGTTCTGTTATATTAAAACCCATTGATATATCTTAGAATTTGAATGAATGTTGTATAACTCATTCATGGATTCATTTTTGTATGCTTACTTATGCATGGTTTTGTAGCTTCATGAATTGGTCATTTGGAAAATATTGGTACACCGAATAATGCAGAAGCTGCATGAATATTTTATTATACAATATTTTTAAATCACGTGTTAAAATCACCATCAATCTCATAAAAATGTTAGAAGAAAACTATCAAGCTCATGGTGGCAGATACACATTTTCCAAAATTCTAATTTTCACTGGAAAATTTCAAATTCTATCATTGCCGACAAATATTGTTAGGTGTTTTCCTTGATGTGATGACTTTACATCATTTTTTCCCAAGAATGTGTCTGCCAAATATCCTAGTTTAAATAATCATAGTTTATTTGTCATTTGGTATGCCAACTAAAAATGGTGTGTTCCATGGAAAAAGCAGCTATTTCATTACTCACAAGTGCTTCTCCCTGTTGCAAGCATCATACTTTTTTGTGCAGAAGAGCTGTTTCCTGAGTACATCCCATTTTGTCACACAGACTATTAATTGTGTGGAAAGATAGTGCGGAATGGTATAGCTGGGTCATATGGTTCCATTCCCAGTTTTCTGAGGCATCTCCACAGCGATCTCCATTGCAGCTGCACTAATTTGCAGTCCCATCAACAGAGTATAAGGGTTCCTAGTTCACCACATCCTCCTCATCAGCATTTATTGTTCTTTGTATTCTTGATGGTTGGCATTCAAACTTGAGTCAGATGGAATCTCAGTGTAGTTTTCATTTGCATTTCCCTGATTGCTAATGATGTTGAATATTTTTCCATATATTTATTTATTGGCTATTTGTATTTCTTTTGAGAAGTGTCTGTTCAGGTCAATGGCCATTTTTATTGGGTTATTTGTTTTTCAGTGTTATTTTAAGTTCTTTGATATTATATTCTAGATGTTAGTCCTCTATTAGAGGTGTAGCTGGCAAAGACCTTCCATTCTGTACACTCTCTTCAGACACCTGATGGTTTCTTTTGCTGCCCAGGAATCAAAATCAGGGTATTATAGTCATACATGCATATCTATATTGATAACAGCACCATTTACAATAGCCAAATTATGGAACCAACCTAGGTGTTCATCAACAGATGAATAGTTAATGAAACTGTGCTATAATCACACAATGGAATTTTACTCATCCAAAAAGAAGAACAGAATTATGTCATTTGCAGGAAAATGGATGGAACTCGGTATTATTGTGCTAAGTGAGATCAACCAGTCTAAGAAAATGAAGGGTTGTATATTTTCTCTCATGTGTGGAATCTAGAGAGAAATTGGAAAACAAAAGAGACTAAATAAACAAGGAGATATTCCAGTAAAATAGAAGGGTACTAGGGGAGGGAGTTGGATGGGGGAGATTTGATGAACGAAACAGTTCAAATAATGCAATGTACGTATACCAAATCATCAACATAACCAGGTGTGATAATGCATGCCTGTAGTCCCAGTACTTGGGAGGCTGAGACAGGATTGCAGGTTCAAGACCAGCCTTGGCAACTTAGCTAGACTCTCAGCAGCACAGTGAGACTATGTTTCAAAAACAAAAATTGAAAAGGGCTGGAGGTATAGCTCAGGGGTAGAATCTCTCTGGGTTCAATTCCCAGCACTACACACAGAAAAAAATTATCAACACCAATCTCAATGACATGTACGAGAGGATAAGGGAGTGGAGTAGGATTCAGAGAGAAACACACTAACTGCTGGGTGCAAATATATTTCTACCACTCAAAACCTCAATATGATATATATTTACAATGCACCAATAAAAGCATACTTTAAAAAGAATATTAGCTGCGTGCTCAAGGGTTGACATTTAATACAATCAATAAATTTATTGCATAATAACATTCCAAAATGAAACTAGCAATTTTAATTTTTCCAAGGTTAGTGATGATGAGGAATCACTAGGTAGCACTATTAGTACAATTTTGTTTCATTGCCTTGGTTCATGCTGAAGTGCCAGCAGATTTACCTATCATTGCTTTTGCACCATCAGTGATATGTGCTTGTATAAATGTATTACTTTGAAACTCACTATCTTTTATAATTATAATGCACCAATAAAAGTATAAAAAAGATAATGTCAATACAGTAGCAAAGGCAAGTAACATCTTAGTATCATTACTAAAATAGCTTTTATTTCATGACACACTGAAAAGGTCCCAGGGACCATGGACCACTGTTTGAGAGTTGCTGATGTGAAGATATTTTGAAAGGAAGGATTATAGGAACAGGAGATGATGAAAGATAATACAGGTTGAGAAATTATAAGGATTTGAACTAAAGCAATCTCCAATATGCACGGATGCAAAAAATGATTAAAATATTCAATCAATCAGACCTTGGTTGTTCCATTGTATTTTCCTCCACTCCCTCTAAACTAATCACTTTTCAGCAAGTATGAAAATACATTCGAATATCTTCTATCTTAAATAAAAACTTTCCCTCCACCAATACTTCTATCAAACATGTAGCTCTGGTCCTTTTAGATCCTTCTCTATTTTTGTCCTTCCGTACATAGCCATGCCTTTTGAGATAATTGGTTTTACTCAATATCTTAAATTCTTTGTTTCCCTCTCACACTTCGATTCATCATAATCTGGTATCCACTGTCACCATTTGATAAAAAATTGATCTTGCCAAGGTCATCAAACACCTCAGTGACATCAAATCCAACAACCTGGAGTTCTGATTCTATTTGTCCTCTTGGCCACATTTGATTCCAACAACCACTCTTTCCTCCTTGAAGTTCTCTCCATGACATTATCTTTGCTCTCCTCCTGCCTCTGCTATTTTTCCTATTCTTCTCTGTTGGTTTCTTCTCTTCTAACTTTTAAATGTTGGACTTTCCCCAGAGCTCAGTCCTAGACCCTTTCTGACTGTTCTATACACAATATTCCCAGGGGCTTCCTACACACTCATGGCTTTCAACAACATTTTTTGCCAACAACTGTCAATTTCTCTCTGTAGCCCATCAATGTCTACTGAGCTCTAGGTTTATTAATCCAGCTACACACTTGACACCTCTATCTCATTGTCTCTTTGCCATCTAAAACTTAACATATTTGAAACTGAGCTCTTGATTTGTCCCTTTCTTTCTCAGTCCAAATGTGTTTTTCCTTTATCTTCCTTATCTCAGTAAGTGATACTTCCATCCACCCAAATGGCTCATTTCAAGATCCCTGGGAATTATCTGGATCCCCTCCCGTCTCTCATTTACTCTCCTGTGTATCCGTAAGCACTGCCAATTCAATATGCAAAATGTAATTCCAAATCTATGTACTCTACCATTAATAAGTTGAAGCCACTATCTTCTCTTGCTGAGACTACTTTGGGATTTTGGGGGTGGGGAGTACTGTGGATTGAGCCCAGGGGCACTCTACTTCTGAGCTACACTCCCAGCCTTTTTATTTTTACTTATTTTTGAAACCTCTGAGCTACACTGCCATCCTCTTATTTTTACTTTTTTTTTTTTTTTTTTTTTTTTTTTTTGCGGCATTCTACCTCCGAGCTATACCCCCAGCCCTATTTTTTTTATTCTTTATTTTGAAACAGGGTCTCCCTAAGTTGCAGAGTGCCTCACTAGATAGCTGGAATTACAAGCATGTGCTTTATTTTTATTTTTGAAACAGTATTTTGCTAAGTTGCTGAGGGTCTTGCCAAGGTGCTGAGGCTAGCCTCTAACCTATCATCTTCCTATCTCAGTGCTTAGATTACTAACTGTTCTCCTAATTTACCCTATAATGAATATATCACTTGGCAATTAGTGTGATCTCTTAAAAATGTGCACCATATTCTTTAAGAAAGAAAGGAAGCCGGGCGTGGTGATGCGCACTTGTAATCCCAGTACTTGGGAGGTTGAGACAGGAGGATCACAGGTTCGCGGCCAGCCTCAGCTACCTAGTGAGGCACTCCGCAACTTAGTGAGACTCGGTTTCAAAATAAAGAATAAAAATATAGGGCTGGGGATGTAGCTCAGAGGTAGAATGCCCCTGAGTTCAATCCCCAGTACCGCAAAAAAGAAAGAAAGAAAGAAAGAAGACCCTGCCTCTGTTACCAGATGGCTGGTAAAGAACTCTTGGAATTTGAAAATTCCACAACTGGAGCTATAACCACCTTGCATGTTACCTCCAAAACCAGTGACCTGAAGTCATTGTTAAGAAAGGAGTTAAATAAAATGTGATGTGTTGGCATGAATTATCTACTTATGAAAGTAGACCCAACATTTTATCTCGTCTCAGCTTGGCTCTCCATTTCTCTCTTGTCAGGGTGGTCTCATGGTTAAGTGTTTATTATCTGGAGCCACACTACCTGTGGTTTCTTTTTATTGTTGGAATTTTTTTGAGGGGAGTGGGGAGTTTCTCAGGGACTGAACCCAGGGGCATTCCATATCCCAGCTTCATCTCCAGCCTTTATTTTTTATTTTGAAACAGGGTCTTGCTAAGTTGCTGAGACTGGCCTTGAACCCTTGAACCTGTGATCTTTCTGTCTCAGCCTCCTAAGTACTGGGATTACAGGAATGTGTAACCATGTCCAACTTTTTATTATTATTATTAAAATATATATACAGATAATACATAAACCAGATGTATATCGCTCACTGAGAGACAGAACACTAACATCACCTCAGAAGGATCCCTCCATGCTCCCCTCCAGTAACTATATCCCCTCCAGTGGAAACTTTTATTTTGACTTCTAACATCATAGATTACTTTTGCTTGTTTTTGTAACTCATGTAAATGGAATTGTTACCACGTAGTAATTCTGCCTCTCCTTGCTTCTCCAAGTGAGAAAAATTTCACATGGAAAGCATGAATGGAGAAATATAAGAGATTTATTTAAGGAAGTAAAGGTACAGTGTAAAGTAGGCCATTAGAAAAAGGTGGCTCGGGGTGGGGTCAGGGGAGGGGTTACCTTCCAGAGAAAAATGTCTGGAAGAGGCTGCTTTCCAGAGTCTAAAACAGCTGAAGTCTCCCAGTTGACAGCCTTATATTTTCTCTTGACACCTCCTTCTTTATGCATATTTTCTTTGGGATGGTCCATTGTCTTTTTTGGGCTGCACCTTAGTGAGCCTGCATTGTCTCCACCCCTTCCCACTGGGAGGGAGTCTGAGGCCTGAGAAGGAGCAAGGGATTTACAGTTTTCTAACCCACAGCTATGTTCATTTAAAGAGCCTGTTTAATCTCTCTTCCCAGGTGGTTCAGATTTTGTCTCATTTTTGCCCACCTGCTTATTCTATTTAACTACATGACAGAATAATTCCATATGTACTCTTTTTTTCTTACAGCTTCTTTTGCTCAGTATTAGACTTAAATAGTTGTACCTGGTTCATTCTCATTGCTGTATAGTATTTCATTGTGTAAATATACCACATTTTATTTATCCAATTCATTAGAAAATTGATGGTCATTATATAGTTTCCAATTGTTGACAATGGTGAGTAGTGCTGTTATGAACATTTCTTTATATTCCTTGTAGTGAACATTTATGCATTTCTGTGATACATATACATAGAAATGAAACTGAAGGTTATTGTGTGGACATGTATTCAGATTTAGCAGATGTTGCTAAACACTTTTCCAAAGTGGTTATACTATTCTACATTTCTATCAGCCGTGTTTGAGACCTCTAGTTGTCCTAAATTCTCACCAGCACTTGGCATTTTTAAAAATATACTTTTAATGATACATTGTAATTATACATCATAATAAGGTATAGAGTGATAGGAGCATACCTGCACAGACACTAAGTGTGTTTCTCTCCAGATCTCACCTCACTCCTTCCTCTTCCGACACATGATAAAGACACTTAGCATTTTTGTCTTTTCTATTTTGGCCATTTTGATGATTGTGTTGTGATATCTCATTATGATATTGCTTTCAATTTCCCCGATGATCAATAAAATTTAGCACCTTTTCAATATGTTTATTGTTCATTTGGAAATCTTTCATATGTCTGTCTTTCATCATTGACTTGCAAGTGCTCTTTATATATTTGGGATATGAGTCTTTTATCAAATAAATAGATCCCAAGTATATTTCTTTTTTCTTTGTGGTACTGGGTATTGAACCCAGGGGAATTCTACCTCTGAGCTATGCCCCAGCCCTTTTTTTTAAATTTTTTATTGTAGTAATTCGTGCAATATAGCATACATCTTTGTTAAGTACGAGTTGTTAACAACATATTTGCACACAATTCTCATTTGACCCCTTCCCCAATTCCCACCCCAATCCCCTCCCCTTCCCTCCCCCTCAGGTTCACTTCGGTGAGTGACCTTGATATGATTGTGTAATTACATCATGTGC
>PVLC010046070.1:0-11548 GCA_004027655.1 Graphiurus murinus | reverse complement strand
GCCTCCAAATATATAACTAAAAGAGATAGTACAAAATAAAATAAAAATAAAAGCATGCATCCACAGGAAGTGAAAGATTTTATTAGCTAAGGTTTAGTTATAATGAATTCAATTCTATGTGAAAAAGAGAATAATTGTAAGGAAGGTTGCCAGGGATCAAGAAAGTCCTTCCTTCCTTCCTTCCTTCCTTCCTTCCTTCCTTCCTTCCTTCCTTCCTTCCTTCCTTCCTTCCTTCTTTCTTCTTTCAAGTTTAGCTAAGTCATTTTCACTCTGCTTCCTTTCTGTGCTTTCCTTCAGTTTTCATATACATGGTAAGAGATATCTTCCTGTAATTTCAAATGTATAGGTAGAGTTAAAGCACATATCAAATGATTTGAATCTCAAATTATAATTTCAAAGACTATGTGATATGCTCAGCTTTGGCCACTTGATTCCAGATATTAATGACTGGGGAGCAGGGTACCTCTGAATAGATAGTTATGCTCAGGGAAGGAAGGATGGCACATGGCCAAGAAGATGTGGTACTGAAGTCTACTACAAAGACAATATCAATCCCTTTTCCAATTTTATACCCTGGCCATTTTATATACAAAGCAGATTGAGTAAACATAAAATATTCCTGAGAACTAAATTATGAATTAGCCCTATGGATATTCAAAATACACAAGTCACTGCTATACATATATAGAGCAGTCTGTTTAGCACCATGACCTCAGTTCTCCTGAGTAAAACTTAACCTCCAAATAATCTCTTCTCTAAAAGGGTATAAGAATCTGAATGAGAAATGCTTTATTTTCCCGCATTTTATACGCAAGAGTGCAAGAAATCTGGCTAAATAAATATTAAGGGATCGCCAGTATATAAGCATTCATATTACTAGTCTCAACAAGTAAAATTGGCAGAATACCCCCAGACTCATTCTCCTGGTAATTACAAAACTCCAGAATGAAACCTTTCATCTACAAATGATACACTTTAATCCAAGTCACAACACTAGATCTTTTGACAACATGGTGGACATTTACTTCATAATAATTGTTTAATATTTATGGAGAGTAGAACCAATATGAAGACATATGAAGAGAAAACATGCAAAGAATGTAACAGTTTATAAAAATTCAGGCCAATTTTTTTGAGGCTTTGTAATTTCCAAAATAGGATAAAAACTAAAAATTTCTTTCTCACAAAATTCTTTTCTTGAATCTTATCTTTTATCTTTTATTCATTTATTTAATTTTTGTTGGTGCATTGTAATCCTACATCTTTGTAAGGTACAAACTAGTAGAGGCATACAGGCACACAGGTCTCATTTAATTCTTCCCCAATTCCTACCCCATTCCCTCCTTTAGTGATTGACTTTGATACGTTTGTGAATGTACAGCATGTGCATTAGTGTGTTTCTCTCTTCCCTCTCATCACCTTCAGTTAGGCTACCTTCTTTGCTCATCTAAGGTTTTCCTTCTTCATGTATAGTACCTCCTATGGCCCACTTTCTCCCTAAATTTTGCATATTGGGGAGAGCATTCAATATTTTTACTTTTTGTGACTGACCAATCTCATTTAACATAATGTTTTCCAGTTCTTTCCATTTCCCTGCAAATGACTTGACTTTGTTCTTCTTTATGGCTGAGTAAAATTTGATTGTGTACATATCCCATAGTTTTGTAATCCATTCATCTGTTGATGGACATCTTGGCTGGTTCCATAGTTTGGCAATTGTGAATTGTGCAGCTATAAATATGCATTAGTCTGATAGTTTGGTTTCCAGTCTTTTGGGTAGATACCCAGAAGTGATATTGCTGGATCATATGGTAGATCCTCCATACTGTTTTCCAAAGTGGTCACTGGGATCCTCCATACTGTTTTCCAAAGTGGTCACTGGCACAAAAACAGACAAATGAAGCAGAATAGAAGACTCCAAAACAAATCCACACACTTAGAGCCAATTGATTTTTAGCAAAGGAGCCAAAAACATAAAATGGAAAAAAGATAGCCTCTTCAACAAATGGTGTTGACAAAACTGGTTAACCATATACAGAAAAAGGGAAATAAACCCCACTTTCTCACCCTGCATAAGATTCAATTCAAGATGGATCAAAGACCTGAGACCTTGCAGCTACTTGAAGAGGGCATAGGACCAACACTTCAACACATAGGCACAGGTAAAAACTTTCTCAACAAGACCCCAAAGTCACAATAAATTCAAAGGAAGATCAATATATGGGACTGCATTGAGCTGAAGAGCTTCTGTGCAGCAAAGAAAACTATCAAGAACCTCAACAGAGAGTCCACAGAGTGGGAGAAAATTTTTGCCAACTACTCTTCCAATAGAGTACTTATATCTAGAATATACAAAGAACTCAAGAAACTCACCACTAACAAAACAAATAACACAATCACAAAATGGGCAAGTGAACTAAATAGACACTTCACAAAAGAAAAAATACAAATGGTCAATAAGTGCATGAAAAAATGTTCAACATCATTAGCAATCAGAGAGATGCAAATCAAAATCTCCCTAAGATTTCACCTAATCCCAATTAGAATGGAACATACACAATAGTGGGAAAAGGCAGGAAATAAGAAAGAAAACCATTGCAGCTAGAGCTCATCTGTGAAAGAGACTATAGAATTTTCACTGGTCTGAAAAAAGAGTCAGATTGTTTACCTTTGCTTCAGAATGTACATACGAAAAACTCCTATTATGAGGAATTAATCATCACGCTCATAACATGTGCAGATGCCTATCCAAAGTTATACCTTGTGTGGCAGAAAGTTAGAACTGAATAAGTAATGTGGAAATAAAATCTGATTATAAACCAGTAATACTCTTGATGCTACTGGTTGAAAGAAATGTATAACCCTTTGCATGAAAGATTTCTACAACTCAGAGCACATAAGACTTCATCAGGAATAAAAAAGAAAGAAAATTCAAAACTTAAAAAAAAATGAACAATAATTTCACAGTCACAATATTAAATTAGAAATGAGGAAATCATCCTCATAAGTGAGAATCAGGAGACGAATCAAACAAGAAGGTTAGCATGACCCTAAGACTTTGAACATTAGAACACTCTAAAAAAGACCATAAAGTTGATATATTTAATATGATGAAAATGGCTTAAAAATCTGTGTAGAGGCCATGATGAAATAAGAGGGAACTTTGAAAAACTGAATAGGCATAGTTGAAACTAATCAAAATTTTCAAAAATAATTGAGTTTAAAAATCCAATGTATGAGTTAAGCAATAAATTAGACACAGATAAGTAGGAAGACTGCATCTAAAATGCAGGATGGAGATATAAAAAAACTGAAAATATGAAAGGGAGGTTAAGAGACAGGAAGAAAAAAATTAGGCACAATACACAAATAATTTCCATAAAGAGAGAATAAGGGAGCCGAGTGTGGTGGCGCACGCTTGTAATCCTAGCATTCGGGAGGCTGAGACTGGAGGATCTGGGTTCGCGGCCAGCCTCAGCTACCTAGTGAGGCACTCCGCAACTTAGTGAGACTCAGTTTAAAAATAAAGAATAAAAAAATAGGGCTGGGGGTATAGCTTGGAGGTAGAATGCCCCTGAGTTCAACCCCCAGTACCGCAAAAAAAAAAAAAAAAGAGAGAGAGAATAAGGGAGATGAAAAATCCAAATTTTTTTTTAGAATTGATAAGATACAAGAATCCTCTGATTTAACAAGTCAGCAGGAAAGTTAAAGTAAATTTACATGCATACATATCCATATTCATATCTAGCCAAAAGAGCAGGCTTCCTTCAAAAAGATTAGTATCAAGAAATTCAGAGGGAAAAATTAACACCAAAATGCTGAGGGAAAAATAACAGATGTAGAGGTGGATATTTTATATTATCTAAGTTACTATTCAAGAGGGGAAGGCATAAATGAATAAAGTGTTAAAGACTGAGAACATATAACTTAAAGAAGAAATAATGAAAGATATATTTCAATAGGAAGAGAGTGGACACCCAAAATGGAGTAATATATTAAGAAACAGTGAAGAGAAAAGAATTGAAAATTATTGTGAGTGGATATCAGTTACAATAATAAGTGTAATGACTTGGGAAGGGTTGAAACCAATTTAGAACTAAAATAAATAATAGGAAATATGAAAAAGATGAGCAAGTCAAATTATTCTAAAATTGTAGCATTGTTGGGGAGAAAAGTAAATGTAATGATTAATGTTAGAATTATTTAAAACATGTAAAAATTTTGGAGAATAAACTCTAAAATAGAGGAAGAACTCTGACTTTTAAATCAGCTGAGAGAAGCTAATTCATAAAAAGACACAAAAATGGAATTAAAAAATGTTGACTCAACCTTTGAGAAGCCAGAATCATTTTTAGAAAAAGAAAAGAATAATATCTTAAAAACAAAATTTAAATTTAAAAAGTAGGAATAAATGCAAACAAATATTAAATAGATGTAAATGGATCAATCTTGTTAGGTGAGGGATCGAGATTTTCAGATTCATTCTAAAGATACTTATGTGCTATTTTCAGCAGATAATATAAAACTGAAAAGAAGAGACATATTAGAAAAATATAAGCCCAAAGAATTAACACTATTAGTATCAAATAAAATCCACATTAAAGTGAAAATCATTACGAAGGGAAATAGTTTTGTTTTGTAATCATAGTACCAATCTTCAACTAGCAAACAATATAACAATTCTGAACTGTTTTGCATGTGCAATGGCCTTAAAACATATGAAACTAAAACTGACAAAATTACAAAGAGAAATTCAGCAAACCACAATCTCAGAGAAGGATTATAGCATACTTTTCTTGGAAATCAATCAAGCAGAAAAAATATTAGTTTCTACATGTAATGTGAATTCTGTAATTAACTAACTTGATCTAATGGAAGAATGTTGATAGAGAGGTAGATATACATGCAACCACTAATTCAACAAATAGCAAATGCATATTTTTCAACATACTTATGATTCAGTTTTTCTGTAGTCATTATCAAAGCCAGTCTCTATGAATAAACAGTACATTGCCGACCACATTGCAACAAAATTAAAAATTGGTAACAAATACTCAGACCTCAATAAAGGAAATGCTATCAACATATTTATAAATAATCAAATAAAAATCCCTAAATCAACCCTATGGTTCAAATTTAAAACATCATAAGGATATTACAAATGTTTGGGTCTAAATTATAACAAAAAGACAATATATTAAAATTTATGGCATATTTCTTCTAAAAATGGTATTGGAAAAATGATATAAAAATGCAAAAAATAAATTTTGATCCTGACCTTACAGTATATTAAAAAAATTAGCTGGTATGATGGCATACTCCTATAATCCTGGTACTTTGGAGGCTGAGACAGGAGGATTGTAAATTTGCAGCCAGCCTCAGTAACGTGGTAAGATCCTCAGGAACTTAGCAAGATCCTGTTTCAAAATCAAGGATAAAATAGAGCTGAGAGTGTAACTCAGAGGTAGAATGCCCCTGGATTCAACAACCTCCAGTTACAAAAAAATAATAATAAAATGAACTAAAGGCCTAAAGATAAGTTTGAAACTTTAAATATACTAAAAGAAAACATAGAGAAAGAGATTTACAACATTGGATTTGGCAAAGATTTCTTGGATATGACACCAAAAGTACAGGCAACAGAAACAAAATAAGTAAGCAGAACTATGTCAACATAAAAGCTACTCTTAAGGAAATAACAGAGTAAGAAGGTCATCTACAAATTGGGAGAAAATAATTTCAAACCATATATCCAGTAAGGGCTAATACTCAGACTATGTAAATAATTATAACTCAACAACAAAAAACCCAAACAATGCAATTTTAAAATGAGCAAAAAAAAAAAATTTGTGAATAGACATCCCTTTCTCTCTGTAGATAGATGATGATCAATAGATAGATGGTCAATAAATGATACACACAAACAGCCAGAACACAGGAAAGATAGTCAGCATCACTGGAGATCAGGGAAATGCAAGTCAAAACCATAAGATTTCACCTCATTCCCACCCAACAACCTCTATCAAAAAAGAGGGGCATAAAATAACAAATATTGGCAAAATTGTAGAGGAACTGGAACTCTGTGAAATGTTGGTGGGAATGTAAAATGATATAGCCATCATGGAAAGCAGTAAAAAATAAAATAGAACTGCCATATAATCTAGTACTCCCACTTCTGAACATTTATCCAAAAACATTGAAAGCAGGATCTCTAGAGGATATTTGCACAGCCTCTTCATTACAGCCAAGAGGTGGAGCCAGCTTAAATGGCCATCGACAGATGAATGGATAAAGAAAATGTGGTATATACACACATCATGGAATATTATTTAGTTCTAAAACATAAATGAACCTTGAGGGCATTATACTGAGTGAAGTAAGCCAACCCCCCTGGCCCTCCCACACTGAATGATTCCATTTATATAAGGTATCTAAAATTGTTAAACTTGTAGAATAGAGTAAAATGCTAGTTTCCAGTAACTGGGGAAAGGGAGAACAGAGGAGTTGTCCAGTGAGTATAGTTTCTGTTTTGCAAAATGGAAAAGTTCTCAAGATCTGTTGCAGAACAGTGTGCATGTAGTTAACTTTATTGCACACTTAAAGATGGTTAATGTGGTAAATATTTTTTATACTGGGGATTGAACACAGGGGCATTCTCCCTCCAAGGTGCATCCCTAGCCCTTTATTTTGAAAGAGGGTCTCATTAAGTTGCTGAGGGTCTTGCTGAATTGCTGAGGGTGGCCTTCAACCTGTGATTCTCCTGTCTTAGCCTCCCAAGTACTGGAATTACAGGTGTGTGTCACCAAATCCTGGTAATGTGGCAAATTTTTTTTACGTATTTTTGACCACAATAAAAGATTTTATTATATTTTATTATATATAATCAGTAGAAAGAAAGAAATTTATAACCTTATGGGCATATGTGGAAATTAATAAAATAATACCTTAATTTAGTAAATTGAAGAAAGAAGAATAAACTGGCGTAAATTTAAAGAGATTGTGCATCAACCTTTGTATTTCCCAATTGTTTTCCTGGAAAAGGAAACCAGAGCAAATACCAAGAGTCAGCTTTACTCGATACCTAGCTGTTTGCTATTTTGAAAAATAGCAAAAATGTTCTCTATCAAATAAATTGCTTTGTTCTAAAGAAATTATGAAGCATTATTAGAACAGAATTGAGAAGTAGGATAAGTAAGTTAAGGTGAAGAAGCTAGAGAAAAATATATGAAAAGCTCTAAGCTCTACTGTTACAAATGTGGTCTTCAAACCTGCAGCATCTCAAAATGGGCCCCATCCCAGACCTGCTGAATCAAAATCTGCATTTTGGAAAGTTCCATAAGTGATTCATACACTAAAGTTTGGAAGCAGGGTTTTGTGTTTGTGTATATGTAATATATGTGTTATATGTATGGAATATATTACATAAAGGTATACATGTGTATATGTGTTATGTGTGTGGTATATGTATGTCATATGTTACACATACACATGCATATGTATATATACATATATGCAGACATGCACACACAAATATACATATATACATATTGCATGCATACACATCTAGGCATAGTGAAAAATTTAAATGATCTTGAGGTTTTGTTTTAATGAAAAATGCCTCCCCTAAACATTTAGCTACTTGGCATGTTAACTTTAATTTACAACCTATAGTACATTTCCAACATCTCCAATTATTTTTAGGAAATCCTCAAGCTCAGAAACATTAAACTGTGAAGAAATTAAGGGAGGCTGGAGTTAAGTGAGGTGAGTGTATATTTTCATGGAGGAACAGTAACCTATATTCCAAAATTCAAGAGTTGCTTCTTCCAATTCAAAGCAATATTTTTAAAATATGTTTTTAAATTATTAATTATTTTTATGTTTTTATTTGTGCATTGTGATTATGCATCATAGTGAGATTCAAAGTGATAAAAGCATACATGCAAATGCAAAAAAGCCCAGCCTCTAAGTATTATCTTCCTCCAGTTTCTCAGTTTGCATGTTGGAGTATTGGAAAGTGAGAAGGATGGGAGGCAGTGAGAGGAAGCAAGGGCTGCTGGGACAGGAGGGAGAGGGAGAAGAGGCCTGAACACTAATTAGGTTTGAAAGACTACAGGAAAAGTCCAGCAGATGCGTGCTGAGAAGAAAGCAACCTGAGCATCTGAACTTAGGTTCAGACTAAACTCACCACAGGCCCCCTGGGGATATCACAAGGTAAACCTGATGGGCCCTGTCATTTACAATCATTATCAGGCAGGTGGCTTCTGTAAATTTACTGGGGAGCCAATTAACAGATCCCTGAAGCTAGAGGGAAATGTCCCAGCCCTCTGCTTACTTTTGAATAGAGAAACACAAGCAGCTTTGGTACTGCTGTCTTCTAGCCCCCCTCCCCTGCCCCACTCCCAAGAAAAGAGGAGTATTTCATACAAGGCAGTGATTCCTCAGGTCAATGTCAGTATTTTCCCTGTCTTAATTTATTCTTCTTTCTAGCAACCTAAATTAGCCTCTAGACAGCCCAGCAAGCCTTTTCTAAGCTATGGGAAAGCTGGCGAGCTCTTTTACCCTGGTTTGCCTTACAGAACATGTCTTTGCTGCATTTCATCTTGCAGGTGGGTAATGGTTGGCTAATGCAGGAAGAATGCACTGAAGGAGAGGTATTCTTACTCATTGCTAAACCCTGCATATCTTCCCCTGCTAGCATCCTTCCTCTAACCTTCCTGTCACAATGAGTCACAATGAGTTTTTTTTTTCAGTACTGGGGATTGAAGTCAAGGGCATTTTACCTCTGAGCTATACCCCCAGTCCTATTTTTTATTCTTTATTTTGAAACAGAGTCTCACTAAGTTGCAGAATACCTCACCTAGCTGAGGCTGGCCTCGAACCCAGATCTTCCAGTCTCAGCCTTCCAAATGCTGGGTTTACAAGCATGTGCCACCACGCCCGGCTTGTGAATTTTTAGGGCAGCATGCTGTGGATTAAACCTAGGGGAATTCAACCCCCAAACCTCCCCACAGCCCTTTTTATTTTTATTTTGAAACAAGGTCTCACTAAGTTGCTGAGGATCTTGTTAAATTGCTGAGGCTGGCCTTGAACCTGCAATCCTCCTTTCTCAGCCTCCCAAGTACTGACATTATAGGCATGCACCAATATACCTGGCCACAGTAAAAATTTTTAACTAAGTTGTCTATGTTTACTACTTTATGCCCATACTCTGATTCACTATTTAAACCACCCCAAATTGGTAATAAAATCTCATTATTCTACTAAAATACTCTTTATCAGATCATCAATTACATGTGCCACTCTCAATGGGGTAGGATGTTTAGTACAAGCCAGACTTGAAGCCTTGGCAGGATTAGGAAAATCCATGCTGAAAAAAATGTTTGACTCCCATAATACAATAATCTTCTAGTTTTCCTCTTCTCTGAGTATACATGCTCTCATTGTCTTCAGCTCTCTTGATCTACAACAAATAGGTATTAGCATTACTCAAAGCTTGATGATTGTCACAAGCAAGTAACCAAGCTGGCCTCTCAGATCATGCAATAATTGTTTTATTAAGTTTTGACAAGCATGCACTAGGTTGACACTCTCCAATTTAGTTTGTGTAAGTCTAAGGCTAAGCCTAAGTCTAAGTCTAAGCCTAAGTCCCAGCCTGTCACCAGACCTAGGGAAATCACATGCGATATGTCCCAGTCAGAGGTCCTGTACATGGGGCCACCTTCAACTGATGTCATTGAACTGATGTTCAATGACAGGTCCAAGGATCACTGGCACGGAGGGCCTCCCATTGGGCAATTGAGAGCACAGAGTGCCTTGGCACTAGGTTTATATAGGTTGTTTGAGTGGAAACCTCTAGGTTAGGGATCTTCTGATTGGCTTGGCCCAATTACACTTACACAATTCCTTCTGATTGGTTGAAGCTGATGTAAATTCATACCTGAGTCCCTGGGCTCTCTTGGTGGGCTGTCTTATCCTTATCTAACAGGCACACACTTGGGGCCCCTCTCTCACACATGAGCCACCAAGCTACATTTTTCATGTTAAGTTACATTTTTAAGGTTGTCACATTCACCTGAATTTCAAGTCAACTTAATATTACTCCTAACATTAACATAATATTTTGATATGACTCTTAACAATTATGGACCCTCTTCTTTTTTTTCATAATACACTTTATGTATTAATCATATTTTTATTACTGTAACAAAATACCTTAGTTAATCAGCTTAAAAAGAGTCAAGGTTTATTTTGATTCACTCTTTTGGAGGCTTCAGTCTATGGTCAGTTGTTCCTGTTGCTTTAGGGCCTGTGGTGAAGCAGCTCATCGTGGTGAGATTATGTGGCTAATCAATTCATGGTGGTCAGGAAGCAAAAAAAGAAAGGAATAGGGGGAATGAGAGTCCCAATATCCCCTTCAAGGACATGCCCCCAATGGCCTAACTTTCTCCCACTAGGGCCTACCTCCTAAAGGTTTCAGCACTTCCTAATAGCACCACAGGCTGCAGACCAAGCCTTTAGAACAAGGTTCTTTGGGGGACATTCCTGACCCAAACTATTGTGTTTAATGATTCTGATCATTGAAAAGTACCGAAGAGAATGTATAACAGATTTAAAAGACAAAGGCTACTTGCCATTAGCCATTAGTGTTATTCAAGAATGTGGATTGGCATTATCAGATTTCCTTATTTTTAAGAGAAACTGGGAATTCTGACTGCAATGTAAAAAACATTATACTCTTAAGTTTTTGTTTTTAGCTATGATAGAGTAGCTGAAGTAGACTCTCACCCTAAGAAAAAAATATTAGATCTAGGTTAAAAATGTTTTAAATTGAAGTAATCACAGAGCAACAAAGTCACTAAAATACAAGAGAAGATAAAAAGATTGAAGCATGAACTTGCCATTTTCTGCTGTTTTTCCCTCAAAGCATTGGCCAATTAGAAAGCAATACTGGACATGAGATCAAGTCAAATCTTAAAGCTGAGCACTTTTAGCTCTCTCATGGGGATAGGAGAAGCACAAATTGGAGTTGAAGGCTATTGAAAGTCATATATTCAGGGGCATAGATTTTGGATAAATGAGAACTAGAAAACTGAGCATGCTTTTATGTCCTTTTTTCTTTAAGAAAATGGTATAAAACATGGGTGAAAATAATAATTCATCATACTTTTATTAAGTGAAAAATAGCATTATAATCTCTTGGGTAAACAAACATTAAGAGAACTTAAAAGAAAGTATCACAAACTATGCAAAGCAAAATGGAAAAAAATCAAAAAGAATGCAAAAAGTCAGAGTGATGATTCATGCCTGTAATCCTAGTACTTGGGAGGCTGAGACAAGAGGATCACAGGTTCATGGCCAGCCTCAGCAACTTAGCAAAATTCCATTTCAAATACAAAATATAAAAGGACTTGGGATGTAGCTCAGAGATAGAATTCCCAAGGATCAACATGCAGTATCAAAAAAGGGAGGAGGGGAGGAAGAAAGGAAGGAAGGAAGGAAGGAAGGAAGGAGGGAGGGAGGGAGGGAGGGAGGGAGGAAGGAAGGA
>PVLC010046069.1:0-11556 GCA_004027655.1 Graphiurus murinus | reverse complement strand
CCATGAAATTACCAAGGACACTCCTCACAGACATAGAAAGATCAGCCCTTAAATTCATTTGGAACAACAAAAAACCCAGGATAGCCAAAGTAGTTCTTGGCAATAAAAACCATGCAGGAGGTATCACAATACCTGACTTCAAACTCTACTACAAAGCCACAGTAATAAAAACAGCATGGTATTGGCACAAAAACAGACACATCGACCAATGGAGCAGAATAGAAGACTCAGAAACAGACCCACAGGCTTACAGTCAACTGATTTTTGACAAAGGAGCCAAAAATATACACTGGAAAAAAGATAGCCTCTTTAACAAATAGTGTTGGCAAAACTGGTTAACCATATGCAGGAAAATAGAAATAAACCCCACTTTCTCACCCTGCACAAGAGTCAACTCAAGGTGGATCAAAGACCTGGAAGTTAGGTCGGAGACCTTGCAGCTACTTGAAGAGGGCATAGGACCAACACTTCAACACATAGGCACAGGTAAAAACGTTCTCAACAAGACCTCAAAAGCACAAGCAACTCAAAGGAAGATCAATACATGGGATTGCATTAAAGTGAAGAGCTTCTGTGCAGCAAAGGAAACTATCAAGAACTTCAACAGAGAGCCTACAGAGTGAGAGAAGATTTTTGCCAGTTACTCTTCAGATAGAGGTCTAATATCTAGGATATACAAAGAACTCAAAAAAATCACAGCCAAGAAAACAAATAATCCAATCAAAAATTGGCAAAGGATCTAAATAGACACTTCACAAAAGAAGAAATACAAATGGCCAATAAATGTATGAGGAAATGTTCCACATCATTGGCAATCAGAGAGATGCAAATCAAAACTACCTTGAGAATTCACCTAACCCCAATCTGAATGGCAATCATCAAAAGCAGGAACAACAACAAATGCTGGTGAGGGTGTGGAGAAGTGGGAACCCTAATACATTGTTGGTGGGATTGCAAACTTTGCAACCACTTTGGAAAACAGTATGGAGGATACTCAGACGAATGGGAATAACCTACCTTATGACCCAGCAATGCCACTTCTGGGTATCTACCCAAAAGAATGGAAACCAAACTGTCAGACCAATGCATGTGTATCTATGTTCATAGCTGCACAATTCACAATAGCCAAACTATGGAACCAGCCAAGATGTCCATCGACAGATGAATGGATTACAAAACTATGGGATATATACACAATGGAATTTTACTCAGCCATAAAGAAGAACAAAATCATGTTCTTTGCAGGGAAATGGATGCAACTAGAAAACATTATGTTAAGTGAGATTAGCCAGTCACAAAGAGTAAAGAAGCATATGTTCTCCCTAATATGCGGATGTTAGGGAGAAGATGGGGCATAAGAGGGTCCCCAGATGAAAAAAGTAGAGACCCTCGATAAACAAAGAAGTTGATTTAACTGAAGAAGATGGACGGGGCAGGGGGGAGGGGGGAGATCATCCTAAGGCACATGATGTACTTACACAATTATATCAAGGTCACTCACTGAACTGAACTTGAGAGGGAGGAAGGGTGAGGGAGCGGGGTGGGAATTGGGGAAGGGGTCAGATGAGAAATGTGTGCATATTTGTCTCTATCAATTCATACCTAACAAAGATGTATACATACAAAGCACGAACTATTACAATAAAAATAAAATAAAATAAAAATACATGTGATAGAGGAAAAAAGTAATATACATTTTAAAGAAAAACATCTACCTGATGTTTCTGGTAGATGTTATACTTTATATAATGTTATACTTTATATAAATATAAATAATGCTATACTTTATATAATTCTTTGTTCCCTGGGAAAATATACGTATGATGTTATACCGTATTAAACATTTCTAGCTATGAGAGTACATATGGCTGATCAATAGTGGCTAAATTTATTTTTAATTATTGTAATACACACTATTGGTTTTTTTTATAAAAGCAAGGTTTTATGCATATAAATTAAATTATATGTGTGCAGAAATAGAGAAATTTTAAAAATAAATAAATAGATAATTAGTATAATTTTATAGAGAGCTAAGTGCTATTAAAAAAAAAACACACACTGTAATATCATTGGGATGACATTGCTCTTGGGAGAGAAGGCCTTTCTGAGAAGGTGGCATTTGACTTATGTTTAAGAGTTCATGAAGTGTTGGACAGAGTCATTCCATGCCGAGAAACAAGAAGCTTGTGAAGTCCTGAAGATGAGCAAGTTTGGCATTTACGGAAGGGAAAGAAGGCTCTGTGGTTAGAGCTGAGTGACCCAAGGTAAATAATCCCAGAGGAAGCCAGATGGAGAGCAAGGCTGAGCACTGGAGGTCAGAAGGTGAAGTCTATATGTTATCCCAACTGCACTGGAAGCCACTGGAGGGTATTAAGCATAAAACTGGTATGATTAAAATTTGTAAAAGGTAACTTCGGTGATAGAGTAGAAAATATAGTTTGGAGAGCCATGAATAAAAGCAGAGATCAATATAATTAATAATTGGGAGGTGAGACTGGAGGATGCAGGTTCGTGGCCAGCCTCAGCTACCTAGTGAGGCGCTCCACAACTTAGTGAGACCCTGTTTCAAAATAAAGAATAAAAAATAGGCTGGGGGTATAGCTCGGAGGTAGAATGCCTCTGAGTTCAATCCCCAGTACTGCAAAAAAAAAAAATATATATATATAATTAATAAGATTCCTATCAACAATAATGATGGCAGCAAGGTTTACTGTGCACTGTATGTGAGGCATATAACATTATCAGCACTATCCTAAACTTTGTAAGAATTGGTAAGGTTTACCCTAGATACCATGTCAAAAGCCAGAATACTTGATTTGCTAAAATGATTATTATGCTTTGTAATAATGTGCAACGAGACTCAGAATAAGACAAGAAAGAGATGGGAAGGAAGCAGATCTGGAGGGAGAGGAGGAAGGGGGCTGGGAGTGCACCTGACAGTGATTGCTGCACAGCAGTGGACACCCTTGATAACAAAGCACAGGAGTAATGAGGAGGAAAGTAGTCTAACAAGGAATTTGGGAAAATAGAGATATTAACATAGAATTCAAGAAGGCTACAATTCAAGGAACAAAAGATGGAGAATTGGAAGAGAAGGGATGACAGGACCAGAGATGAATAATAACAGACAACAGTTCCTTACCATGCATGTACTAGCCACCAAGGATAGTGGGCTACGTTACAAGTAATTCTCCCAGCCATCCCATGAGACTGGTTATTATTCCCACTTTACTGATGTGGAAACTATAGGTCAGAGAGATAAGGCTTTTGCCCAAGTTACAGAGACAGTAGATGGTGAGAAATGGATTTGAATCCATTCTGTCTGACTTACAAAGATGCAGGTAATACAAAGCTCTGTGGTAGCCATTCAGTTCTTACTCTGAAAATGTGCATTTGCTTGATCCTACTTGTTCTTTCTTCCTTTCCTCTTCCTTGCATCCCTAAAACAGGCTGTAGCTGCTTCTGCTACCACTATTTTCTAGGGTTAGTGCATCTCTCCACAAGAGAGGAGATGCACTTTGTTTTTCTTTTTATTTGTTTATTTATTTCATTTTTTAATTGGTACATTGTAATCATATATCTTTGTTAGGTACAAACTGGTAAAGATATACATGCACACATTTCTTATTTAACCCTTCCCCAATTCCCACCCCACTCCCTCGTCCTCCAACCTTCTCAGGTTCAGATTATGATTGACTTTGATATGTTTGTGAAAGTATATCATGTGCATTAGGGTGTCTCCTCCTCCTCCTCCCTGTCAATCATCTTCAGTTAAGTCAACTTCTTTGCTCACCTAAAGTTTCTCCTTCATCTGGTGTCCCTCTTATGGTCTATTTTCTTCCTAGCTTCTGCATATTAGGGAGAGCATACAATTTTTTACTTTTTGTGACTGACTAATCTCACTTAACATAATGCTTTCCAGTTCCATCCATTTCCCTGCAAATAACATTATTTTGTTCTTCTTTATGGCTGAGTAAAATTCCATTGTGTACATATCCCATAGTTTTGTAATCCATTCATCTGTTGATGGACATCTTGGCTGGTTCCATAGTTTGGCAATTGTGAATTGTGCAGCTATGAACATAGATACACATGCATTGGCCTGATAATTTGGTTTGCATTCTTTTTGGTAGATACCCAGAAGTGGTATTCCTGGATCATATGGTAGGTTCATTCCTATTTGTCTGAGGCTCCTCTATACTGTTTTCCAAAGTGGTTGTGCTAATTTGCAATCTTACCAGCAATGTATTAGGGTTCTCACTTTTCCACATCCTCACTATCATTTGTTGTTGTTTGTGTTTTTGATGATTGCCATTCAGATTGGGGTTAGGTGAAATCTCAAGGTAGTTTTGATTTGCATCTCTCTGATTGCTTTGTTTTTCCAAGATAGGAAAGATACGATGGCAGTGGAGGGAAGACTAAAATGGAATTATTTAAAAAATTCCTATTATGTGTCTGTTCAAATGCAGTTACAAAATAAGGAAGTGCTGGCTGCCATGGGGGCAATACTGAAGACACCTTTCAGCAATCTTCAGGGAATGTGTTAAATAAGGGGTGTCTTGCAATAAACCTCCAAAATGCTTTCTGGCTCTATAAGCCTGATCAAAGCTTCTTTTTAAACCTGCTAGTGAACATTTTATCTTGGATATAAATTTTTCACTTGTTTTGACATCTCTGAAGAGTTTTTTTAAGTTGCCAAAAAACATCTAAATATATAACAGATCTGTGAGTGCACCTTGAGAAAAATGTATTCTAGATCCAGAACAGCTATTGCAGCCCATGTAGTCAAGATGTCACGCAAAGAAAGGGCCGCAGGTCATGCCTGGGCCACTGCTTGGAACATTCTCCCTGGTCTCTATCTGTCTGGCTTGTTCTTAAATGAGTGGTATTTTTCTCTAGCCTATTGCCCCTAAAGATGCCCAGATGGCTTACTCAAGCACCATTTTGTTCCTGACCAGTCAAGTATACCAAATTCATACTCAGAGCCAAGAAAATGCAGTTTCCTCATTGAATCAAAACCTTTAGGGACTAATTTTAAGGCAAAGCTTCATTAGTGAAGGAGAAAAGCTTCAGTCATTTCTGGTGGCTATAGTTCGTCATTGTTTAGTCTCATACATTTTTCCTTTTTTGAAACTCATGGAAATTGCAACTCCCAGGCAAGTCAGACTCACCACTAGCCACATAGGCAGGAAAAGAGACCCCACACCCCACCCAAGTCCAGGCCTTCTGATGGTGCCTTTTTTGTTTGTTACTGGTGGTTATATCTGCAATTTGAGGTATATTATTAGGCCTTGAGCATCCTCAGAAAACTCCTTCTCAGAAAACTGAGCTTTAAACTACATAATACATGTATGCCAAGTGATCTATTGCATGTTTCCAGTTCTGAAAAGACTAAACTGTCAGTTTGGAAATGAGAAGAGGGTACTGCTTACCATATCAGATGCATAACCTAGGAATGAAAAGCTTTTGAAAAGTTTTTAGAGAAAAAGAAAATAGCAAAATCTAGGGCAGGTAGCACACTTTGCATGTGGGGATTTGTTGAGGGAAGAGAGTCTTCAAGGTGAGTAGAAGCTGCATATATAACAGAGTGGGTGACATTCAGGCTGTTTAGGATAAGGATAGTTATCAGTCTGCAGGTGGGTTTTTTAGAACAGTAATTCTGAGCTGCTGGGCTACCATTGTGAATAATATAAAATGCCATCTGACAATCCCATGCCAGAAAGATGCCATTTCAAAGGAGAAAGCCACAGTAACCTGCTTCCCCTTGCTGCTGTGTCTATAACTTCTGTGCCACAGAGGCTAACACCTGTCTAGTGACCCGCTGAGCCTTCTAGCACAATCCACAGACTTTGAAAATCATCCTCCGGGTTCTCTGCATTCACACAAAGAACAAAAGAGTTCGTTATTCTGAGTATTAGCGAGCTAGAAGTCATTCCAGCTAATAACCTGCTTCAAAATATTACCTCCTCTCTATTTTGATAACTAGTTCTGGCATCAAGCAGTGTAGACATAAGATATCTAATACTACCCAGACTTTTCATATAACTCTTGAATGGCAGATTCCAATTCCCAGGTAAATAAATGAGACTAACAAAGATTTGGAGAGATGTTCATGATTAGATTGACAACACAATGTGATCCCTATTCTCTCTTGGAATTATTGAGTCTTATCCTTCTTAGAAAGACAAAAATATTCTAAGTGACATTTTGGAACTATGCCAGGAGTATCTGTATTTGAATGTGTGGGACTGTTTTTGCTGATAGTAAAAGAAAAATACATTGTTTTGATCTGTTTTTAAAGAAAACTAGATATTTAATTCATAAATCAACCTTTTTCTGCTGTTTTAAATCAGAGTATCACAGTGCCTAGGGAAAGGCAAGGTTTGAAAAAATTGTTCTTATCTTTGAGAATAAATAAATGCCTTCCTTCACCCAGCTAGATAGCTTGAACTTTATTACCCAGAGAAGTTTCAGAACAAAAGAGAAGTAAGTGTTTTGGAATTGAGGACACTGACAGTGTAAACAGGTATAAAGGGAGGGTTATGAAAGTCTGCTTTGCATCTCTGAGATATTATTGGCCCCAAGAAGATGACCCAAACTTAGAAAATACAACAGCATGACAACCTTGCTGACAAGCAACTCATCAACTGGATTTGGAAAAAAAAAATTAAAGCACCAACAGATGGAATGTGTTTGAATCCCCTCCCTGCAGGTCTGTGCGTGTCACTAAATATCAGCAGAGTGCACCAGGGGGGCCCCAGAGGATCCTGCCAAGAAAGCAGTGATGACCCAAATGTACTTCCCTATACAAGAGACTCAAGGTTGATGAATGCCACTAGCTTTTGTTGGCTTTTCGTATCTCCCTAGGTGCCCTTTCCTTTTATTAAAAAAAAATGCAGAAAAATCAGACGATAATTTTAGGTCAAAGACACTTCCTATGTACATTTTATTTTCATAAAAACTTGGGTAAATATCATCTGTAGGTTTAAGGAATCAATCCTCCTGTTCCTTGTAATTAAGTGGGAGAAATGAATTAGTAAATGTTTCCAAACATAAGCATTAAAAACAATAAATATGCCTCTATGGTGACGTTTTCCTTTTGGAGGGGAAGAAGTAACAAAATCTAAATTAAATTAAAGTGGTGTTCTGGGAACCAAAGTGGTACTACAGCTCAATAAACTAATGTAATTAGACAATGTAAGATTTTTTTTTTCTAGACTCCAAGTCTAAAACATGGGCTTCATAAGGCTCAGGATCATTGTTAGAATCCAATTCAATATTCTAGTTTCTCAAACACACAGCCAGCACACTCTGCCTTTAAGGTATCTCTTGTCTGATTAGCGTGCCAGTCTCTCCATCTCCAAATGGTTTTGTGTAACTTTCAAGTGCAGCAGCTCCGTTTGGAAACTGACATGCATTCAGTTTGAAATGAAGTCATCAAACGTGTGCAGCCTTCAGGAGGCTCCTCTTTTCATGAGAACAAACAAAGGGAAATGTTTTTAGTACAAAATCCCTTTCTAACAAATAAAAAGCTTGTATTGCACTGCAGGGCTGCCCACCTCTACAAAGCCGTGGCTCTTTTTGGTGGCCCTCAGAAGCAAGCTTTTCATTGTATAATTTGTCCAGGGATAGAGCATCTGCCAGGCTAATGAGCTCTCCTGCAGCCTCTTCTCCCGCAGGCGAATCCCCAAAAGCACAGTCTTAAATCAGATACTGTAAAAGCCAGAAAGGAAGAGGAGGGAGGATGAAAGAAAGAAAGAGAGAGAAAGAGAGAGAGAGAAAAAAAGTAGGGTCGAGAAAGCCAAGTTAGCAGTGGGTCAATAATCATACTTCACATCTGGCTTCAGGAAAGGTGTGTGCTGGAAGATTTTCATCCACATAGTTAATTTCTAAGCTTCTTTCATGGCCAAGGTTCTGTTTTAAGTATTGCATCATTCCAGCACACTTTCAATGATATTAATATCATAGATCATGATGGCAGCTAGCTCTTAAATATACTGATAGCAACCTTGACCAGGATCTGATTAGAAAAAGGCAGGATTAAGGTGCATTCACCCCCCACCCCATTTTTTTTTTTTTTGCCAGAAAGCAGAGCATGACATTGGAAACTTGAAGGCTCTGATTCCTGTTCTATTACTAATTTCCCCATGTTTTACACTGTCACCAGCGAGTCTGGCAGACATTATTAGGATGCTGTGTGACAGCATCTAATAAAGTACGTTGGGAGAGAAATCATTGCTCACCTTTGCACTGATGATCTTTTGGAGAAATACAGTATTGTAGATTACAGGAGGTGGAAGTTGCAAACACTGATGATACCCACAGCAATTCATCATCAGCCAGCAACTTGCCAGTGATCTACAGCTGGGAAGGAATCGCTTCCGGGAGGGACAAGGATGGAGAGTCTGTCTTATTCGCGTTAGCAAAGATGTTTTGGAGGGGATAGTTTGACTATTTATTGGTTGTCCTAAATTCCTGAACCAGATTTCAAGACATTGCAGGTCTCTGTGCATGTATCTGTGATATATCTGTGAGATACTTTGCCTTTAGATGTGGAGTTGCTCAAAACAGCACAGACTATGTTGGGAGTGGTTTCATGATGGAGTTGTAGAACTTCAAAGGCCAGGGGAGTATTAGTAATGTTGGGGTTAACAGAGGCAGCTCATTTTAGAAATTTGGTATTTGAGTTTTTCAACATTATCCAAAGTAGGTTCACCACATTCTTTTTAACAAACTCTCCAGCATGGAGCAGATGGTTCCTCTATTAACAACCATTTGCATTTAACATATTGCAATGATTTATGTACCACATGCCACCCAGCAAAGCAAAAACATTCAGCAGCAACTAATTAGTTGAGTGTAAAGACACATACTCAATATACAGAGTCCTCCTCTATGTTTCACATTTTTCATAGTTTTCTGTTTTGTGTGAAGTAGTAAAATCTGAACTATGACATTCCTTGTAGGATTATGCTAGTGTCTCTGTAATTATGGTTCTATTAATGCTTCAGTCATCTATCTTTTTCCTTTTATTACTCGGGAAGTTAACATTTGTCCATTACAATTTCCCTGCACACTGATAGGTCAGCCACATTTTATTTTTAAATGGTTAGAATTGCGTGTAAGTTATGACCAAATCCTCCAAAATGTGCAAGTTCAGTTTAAAAATAGACTGTATTAAATATAAAATGGAAATGAAATAGATCTATTAAAAAAGGGTGATTTACAAAAATGGCTAATTTTAATTGGGTTTTCAATGTCATATTTGTCAATAACATAATTCCTTTATTCTTTTCTCTTTAGTAAATTGTACACTCTAATGTGCTCATAATTATTTTCTTCACCTGCTAAACCTCTGTTCCAATTCCCTCACAACTCATAAATTTATCTCTAAACTGCAGGTTCCTCTTAAGCTGGTGACCTCTGGACCTCCTGAAGACACTGGAGTTTTGCTGCTTTTCAAGAGCAGCTTTCCTAAAGCCAGAGGAGTGACAGAACTAAAACTTCATTAGTTATTGTGTCCTATGGAAAAGAAGCCCCAAACTCTTTTTCTCTCTTAGATGATCCTGAGACATTTTCTTCTCTTTTGTACTGACCAACAGGGTCAATGGATATTACAATACTGTCACTGTGTGTCAAGGTGACAATGTTAGGACTGTAGGATGATCCAATGAATCTTTTATAAGTGTGATTTTCATTCTCAAGAACCACCCATGCAAAATGTCAGAGTAGGCCATCCATCATCGGCGAGGCTGAATGCATGTCTGTGACCCAAAGGAAATGGGCTATAATATAACCACATTTATCCAGGACTCCAGGAGCTAACCTTAGAAGACTGAGCTCAGTCTTCTCTCTTTCTAACTCATAGTTTTAATTTCATCGGAATTTCTACCAATAGAGGATTCTAGAAAGATGGGAATGATAAATTAAATCTGCTGAGGTCCTTCCCCTTTAAAAGGGAAGGAAACAAGACAGATAACTTAAGTGCACATTAATGAAGGTACAATAGAATATGAATTATATATTAGTATAAATATAAACTCAGTCCATCGATAAAGGAAAGCGGAAAGAATAGAGGAAGAAAAACATACTATGGTTAAGGTTGATAAGGACAATATGTCATTGTGAGACTAGTATAAAAATAACATTGAAAACAAAATAAAGCTTCTTTTGAAGTCATAATATTCCATTGCAGTTAACATTCATAAGCCCTATAGTAAAAAAACACCATTTATTTGATATGTACTTTTTACATATGTTAGTAATCTTGAAAATAGCTTATCACTCTGGGTAGCACTTGTTCCACTTCATAGATGGGGGGACTGAACTCTAAGATATTTAAGCTATGCAATTTTTCTATAGTCTATCAAGCAGCAAGTGGAGAAACTGGAATCTGTACCCAGGTCTGTCTGGCAAAAGATACTCTCTGCTGCCTTTCCAGCAAGCCAAAGTTGGTTGATAAACCTAAGGCCACAACCTGATATTTTCTTATTTTAGTGTGTATCAAAAACTCACCTCTGGTATGTAATTTCCTCTGGCATCTTATTTTGGTAGTAAAATAATACTGGAATATTTATGTATGCTGTTGTTAATAGCAAAATTTAATAGAATAATCAATATCAAGGACAGGAGTAATAATCAAATTGCAAAGAAGCCTCTCAGTTTAAACTCATCAATGCTAAACAAATATAAAACATCTAACCTTGAGGGCCATCCTTTTGCTTCTGTAGGAATCTTGTTTTCCATAAATAATATTTCTATTTAATGAAAATAGGATCAACTTTGTATTGAAAATGGAGCCTGTCATTCAGTTTGTTTAAACAACATCGGTCTTGCAAATCCACATTTTACTCAATATTTCTGTGGGTCTGAAACCAACTGTGGTTTGAACCAATTTTCTGGATATACCAACATTAGGGAAAGGAGTAGGAAAATGAATCTTGCTAAGAGTGTACCCAGATTTGGTACTAAAACAAGTCATCAGTTAAGTCCACCATAAGATATTAACCCTCTTAAGTGATTAAATAATGGCAATTTCATACATTTAACTTAACATATGAAAGTAGTTGTTTAGTGATAGCCTTGATGGAAGTGAGAATATTGGACTGTGCCCTAGCAAGCTTCTCCCATCCCAGACGTGTGGGCTGGTGTGCTTCCTCCTCCCTGTTGCCACAGCAACATTAGGCACATCGGTATCACCGCACAGGCCATGTTGCTTTATAATTTTCCTCTTGATGTTTCTGTTAGTCCATTCAGTTGGTAGGAACTCGAAGACAGGCGTGGTGGCTTTGTATCTTTATTTGTAGCAATTGACACATTGTCAGAAACTGGTAAGCACTATACATTTAAGTGCTTACATTTATTTGCATTGTACTTTGCATTTGAAAAAAAAATCTTGAAAGGGAACTAGGGTAGATACTATGATCTCCCATGTGATAGTTCTGGGATTAGAAGCCATGAGATCCAAATGCCAGTTAAAGGATATTTTACTCATTTATATTCCTACTAATTGCCATGGGTTCATGAAACTTAAAACATTTCTAGTTCATATAGTTA
>PVLC010046068.1:0-11552 GCA_004027655.1 Graphiurus murinus | reverse complement strand
AAAAATTTAAATAACTTATGATTCAGTAGTATGTTGGTATTTTCATAAGGTTACACTGCGGACACAGTAAAGAATCCTCATAAAAACAGGAGCCTTATCAGGGGATGGTGGTGCATGCCTATAATCCCAGTACTTGGGAGGCTCAAACAGGAGGATCATAGATTTGAGGCCAGCCTCAGCAATTGAGTGAGACCCTGTTTCAAAATAAAAAATAAAAAGGGCTGGGAATGTAGCTTGGAGGTGGTATGCCTCCGGGTTCAACCCCAGTACCAAAGAAACAAAACACAAAACAACCCCCCCCCAAAAAAAACAAAAAAAAAACCCTTGCCTGTGTCTAAATTCTTTCTGGGTTCATTATTCATCTACAACTTTGGATCCCAAAATATGAGTTCACTAACACACCTTTGAGGCAGGGCAGAGGTCCTAGGAATAGGAGGAGTTAAAAGAAACCTCTGTAAAAGGAATAGGAACAGGGAAGATTAAGAAGATACAGGAATAACAGTGACCAGGCAAGGAAACTTCAGGCCCTTCCCTGGGCCGAATTCAGGACAGGGTATAAACAAATCCCAAGAGTGTTGAGGGGGAGGCTGGGGAGGCTGGGGAGGCTGGGGAGGCTGGGGAGGCTGGGGAGGCTGGCAAGTAGCTCCAGGAGATTAGGAGTGCCCACCAGCCTGCGAGACAGAGATTCAAATTAGGAACTGAAACTAGATCACAGACACGGGGGCCTCAGGATCAAAACCAGACCACTCACAAGCCAACAAGTTGGGGAACCACAAGAGAGGATAAAAGCTCACCTCTCAAGAACTTCTACGGTTACTTTCTTTCGGGGACTCCTCCTCCCGTGTGGGGGAGCTTTTCTTTCTTTCTGTTTTCTGTCTTCCCTTGGCTTAAAATAAATGTTCATACCCTACACCCACCCTTCTATTGTTTGTGGACTTGATTCTTCAATTTTTTTCAAGACCAAGGACCCACTCAGAAGAAGAAATCGGCATCACCATCACCACTGTCTAATTCTAGATGACTTTCATCACCCCCAAAAGAAATCCCCATGAGCAGTCGCTCTGCATTACCCAGTCCTCTCAGCCCCGGTTTGGGGCCATTGTCACCAATGCTGCTGTGAACACTGGTGTCCAAGCTCTTGTGTGGACAGATGTCTCCCGTTCTCTAGAGTATGAATCTAGGGGTGGAATTGCTGGGGTCACATGAGAATTCTATGGTTGACTTTTTTTTTTTTTTTTTTTGGTGGTACTAGGGATTGAACCCAGGGCATTCTACCTCCAAGCTATATTCCCAGCCCTATTTTTAGTCTTTATTTTGAAACAGGGTCTCACTAAGTTTCGGAGGGCCTCACTAAGTAACTGAAGCTGGCCGCAGACCTGGATCCTCCTGTCTCAGCCTCCCAAGTACTGGGATTACAAGCCTGCACCACCACGCCCAGCTTATGGTTGACTTTTTGAGGAACCTCCAGACTCTTTTCCACAGCAGAGATGCCATTTATCTTTCCCCTTGGCAGTGAGGGGCCTCTGATTCCTCCACGTTCCCAACAGCACTTGCGATTTTCCTGTGAGGAAGTCTCTCGTTGTGGTTTTGATATGTGAGCATCTCTTCCCATGCTTACTGGCCAAGGAGTTGGATTTTAGCCTGGAGGTGATGGGAAGGTTTTTAGGCAGGGGAGTGGTCCAACCGAATTTACTTTCAGGAAGCCCCTCTCTCAGTTTCAGGGGTAAAGGGAATGGAAGGTGGGTGTGTTGCTATTTTCCAGGTGAGATTTTAAAAGCCTAGGTAAATCCGGGACCGTCGTGACAGAAGGGAGCCCCTCTCCTGGAGATAGGGGCGGCAGAACCAGCATGATTGGGAGGATAAATTAGAGAAGAGTTGAGAAGTGATTTCCATAATATCCGTGGCTGTGTTCCAGACCCTTCCTGGTGTCTCCAACCTCCTTAAGGATGTCAACACATTTATTCATTCGCGTAGCAAGGATTTATTGTGTTCCTACATGTGCCAGGATTGTTCTGGGAACTTAGAGTGCTCCAGGAACTAAAGTCTGGTGGCACAGAAAGCGATCTTCAACGGAAGGGTTATTATTGCTACCAGATACCCAGGCCCTGCTGGCTAGGGCCAGGAACTGTCTGAGCACTTGACGGGGACTGCTTCACTGACCCCCAAACACCCTGCCCTCTGTAAAGCCAGCGAGGCTCAGAGCCAGGCTCCTCCTGGAGGGATGCTGGCATGGGGCAGGAGGGCTGTGGCTGGCTGCTGACCCCGCCCCACGCAGGGAGCTAGTCTCTGTAAGCGTGTGTTCCGTCTGCATTTAGAGAGAAGGCTAAGCCAAGGAGGGCAGAGGAAGAGGACCTCAGGGTCAGCTGGAGGGCGCACCGTTATCCCCTCGGCCACTCTTCCCTGATGAGTCACCCCACACCCCACCAATGCTGTCCGCCCACATATAACCATACAGAACGCTCGGCTGGCCCTTACAAAGTGCCGGGCGCTCTCTGAGTACTTGTCAGTATCTTCTCAAAATGCTTGCAAATCGTGTTTACAAACGTTGTAACTCACGGTATGAATTACAAATATTTATTCATTGACCTCTGGCAGCGCCCCATGAAGAAGACGCCATGGTCATTCTAGCGTCCAGAGGAGAAACCCAAGCTCACCCAACCGTGGAGTGGCAGAGCTGAGATCAGAGATCCTCCTGACTCTGCATAGCACCTCCTCCCAGAGGAAGGCCACTTCCTGCTCGATGGGACGTCCCAGGGGAGACGCCAGCATCCCTGGCAGATAACTGGGGCCCCGTAACCCCCCTCTGGCTCGAAACCTCGGCAGCTGCTTTGGGCTGATACAGTGGTTATAGACCCAAGCCGGCGGTGAGCCCTTGGATCCCGGCCCTCAGCCCATTTCTAGCCAAGTGTGTGTCTTTGGGCAAAAAATCTACCACCCTGCGTTCTGCCTCCCCATTCTGCAGGAAGGGAGTAGGGTGAGGAGGCTGTGAGGCCCCTTCAATCCCTACTAGGTGGGCTGGGGTGGGGATGGGCGAGAGCCTAACAGGACCCCTCCTGGGTGGGTGGCCCAGGGTCCCAGCACCACCCGGGCTCACCCCGCAGTTGCCAGGCGAGTAGCCAGGTGCCCTGTCCGGCTGAACTCGGAGGACTTCCCAGGCCGTAGGTCAAACCTGGCTCTTTCCTGTAGTGTCACCCAAGGCTGCCGAGGCGGACACTACCTGTGGCCCTGCCGGTGGCCGGCGTCACACCCAGGGCCCAGCATCTGACACCAGGAGGCTCACTTCTCGTTCAGCCCCAGGAGGCAGGCGTCCGTCCACGCCCCCGTCACAGATGTGGGGAAACCAAGAAGTGGGTCAGGGAGGCGGGAGATGGTCTCCCCACAAGCACGCAGCCTGGGGCGGCAGAGACAGGCAGATCTGAGCCCGGATCTGCCGGATTCCACAACCCACGCTCCCCACAGCCAGGACTCTGAAGTCTGAGGGTTCTGTGAAGTTCCTGCAAAAAGCCCACAGAGGCGGGTCCCTGCCCGCCTCCTCTCCCCCTTCTGCTGGGAGCGCAACCTGGCGGGCGCCTTGGAAAGTCAGAGGCCTCCCGCCGGCATCCCCTAGCCCACTGCCGGGAGATTCCTGGCAACTCAAGTCAGTAACGAGCGCCTTCTGTGCTCAGAGAAAGAGCGGCGTCCTGCCCTGCCCTCTGGGTCCCACGGCAACAGCAGAGCCGGTAATTACGGGGAACAGGGAGGAGGAACACGTGGCTGCTCTTCCCAGAGGAGCCGCGCTTTGTTCTTGAGTGGGTCAGAGGGACAACGCTGAAATAATCACGCCCCTCCAGACATCGGGGAGCTGCCGCGTGGGCCCGCCAACGGCACAAGGGAGCAGCCCCGTGGGGCTGAAGAACACTCGGCCTCTTCCTCCAAGAAAACCCACTGCCCGGCGGGCTCCACAACCCGGCTTGGACCTGGTGCTTGCTCAGTTCCCACCCCACGCAGAGGCGCTCTGCACCTGACAGCTGAGAACATCCTTTGGGAAATTCAGAAAGCCATTGCCTGAGGGCAGAGGAGGCAGGAGCTCCCCACACGGTTCCCTCGCCCCCGCCATCTTGTCCTCTGGACACCCCAGAACCGAGTGAGGTGCTAGGCCGGCAGGGGTTGGGGCACCGCAAGTGGGGGTGCTCTTTGAAACTGCCATGGCGGAGGCTTTCCCAGTCGCCTGACCATCACCTTGTAATCACCTGGGAGGAAGAACTCTTGTTCACGTCAACAAAGGAATAGGTGGGTGGATTTAGAGATAAGCCGTACCTCAGGGAGAGTGTTCCAAGCCAGATCCGGGCCCGGGCGTGAGGTCGGGGTGTGTGAGCTGAAGCAGGGGAACCTGTGTGGCTCCCGAGTTCCCCTGGCCCGGCCTATATACACCCAAGGGAGTCCCCACATCTGCCTCCCACTCATCTGACCAAGAGCGCTCCGGGGACCATGGCAGCGCACAGGCCCAGCCCTGGACCAATTAGGACGGGGCCTCTCACGCGTCCACCCAGCTGTCTATATCGTCATGTCTGAGTCAGAGGGCGAGCCGAGAGCCTGAGTCAAGTTGTCCTCTTAAACATGGTTGCGTTGAGCACAGAGGGAATAAATGGGCTTCCCAGGCCCGGGAAGGTGCAAGGTGAGGAGCCACAGAGGACCAGGTTTCTTTCTGGCTTGGTCACAGCCTAGCTAAGGGACATCTTGAGGCCTCAGTTTACTCCTTTGAGAAACGAGGGGAGAAATCTCATGACAGTCGGGTGTGGTGGTGCACACCTGTAAGTCCCAGTACTGGGGAGGATCACAGGTTCGAGCTCAGCAACTTAGCAAGATCCTGTTTCAGGATAAAAAATAAAATAGGTCTGGGGGTATAGCTCAGAGGTAGAATGCCCCTGGGTTCAATCTCCAGTACCCCTCTCCCCTAAAAAAAATCTCATGACAGACTCTAAGCTATGTGAATGTTGCCAGAATCAAAAGGGAGTCACTTTTTTTTTTTTTTTTTTTTTGCGGTACTGGGGATTGAACTCAGGGGCATTCTACCTCCGAGTTATACCCCCAGCCCTATTTTTTTTTTTTTTATTCTTTTTATTTTGAAACCGAGTCTCACTAAGTTGCAGAGTGCCTCACTAGGTAGCTGAAGCTGGCCTCGAACCCGGATCCTCCGGTCTCAGCCTCCCGAACGCTGGGATTACAAGCGTGCGCCACCACACCCGGCTAGGGAGTCACTTTTGTTAAACCCTACAGCAATCATACTAAATAAGCCGGAAGGGAAGGAGGGAGGGAATTGTATGTACTATGTGTCTGATAACAAGAACTATCATAAAAGACTCCAGCCAGAACCACAGCCTTACACAAGCTTGCACAACCACCGTTCACAGAAAAAAAACAAAACAAACAAAAAAAACCTCTGCAATTGCCTGTGCAACCTTGGGCCCACGCCGCCCTGGTTATTGATCCTTGTAGCCGAGGATTATTGCATCAGCATAACTTACATAATTCTCCTCATTTTGCCTTCAAAGTTTCCCTCTACCCCTTCCGCTTTGGACACACCCACACAGATTCACATCTCCGATGTCGATTCCCAAATAGTCTTTGGGGAGTCTCTCTCTGCATTTGTTACTTAAAGCTTGACAACTCCAGAGGGCAGAGACCCTGCTGGCTGCCTTGTTTAATCTCCAGCCCGTATCTAGAGCTGGTTTTGATACATTCACGGGTGCCTAATAAACGCTCCTGAGCAAACCAACGAGATCATTAGATGCAATGACCTGGGGACCCAATGGATGTCGGCCCCAGGTGACAAGCTCCTGTTATTCTGCATCCACCATAACCGTGTCCAAGGCCCTGTGGGCAGTTCTCAGGGATTTGCTGGTATGGAACTGGAAAACCAAAACCACCTCCCCCAGACCCCTGTCGGGCAACGTGGGTGAGGCTTCAGAAGCAGAAACATCAAGAGGCAGGCAAGCAAGCCAGGTGCGGTGGTGCACGCTTGTAATCCCAGTGCTTGGGAGGCTGAGACCGGAGGATCCAGGTTCGAGACCAGCCTCGGCTACTCAGTGAGGCCCTCTGCAACTTAATGAGACCCTGTTTCAAAATAAAGAGCCGGGCGTGGTGGCGCACGCTTGTAATCCCAGCATTTGGGAGGCTGAAACAGGAGGATCTGGGTTCGCGGCCAGCCTCAGCTACCTAGTGAGGCACTCCGCAACTTAGTGAGACCCTTTTCAAAATAAAGAATAAAAAAAAAAATAGGGCTGGGGGTGTAGCTCGGATGTAGCATGCCCCTGAGTTCAATCCCCAGTACCGCAAAAAAAAAAAAAAAAAAAAAAAAAAAAAAAAAAAAAAAAAAAAAAAAAAAAAAGAGGCAAGCTTGTTCAGCTCCAAGCACATTCTCCATCTGAAGAAGGGGAGGGAGGTCACCTTTGCCCCTCCCTTCTACTGGATGGAGTCCTTCATAATATCTTCCAATGTCTGCTCAGCACTGGCCGATCCCCAACTCCAAGCCAAGTACACACCTGCCTCTGCGCCCCTTTTCCAGGGAGGTCACTTGACTGCTCCCTAGGTCGGAACAGTCCCCTTGATTGCCGGTTCTTGGTTGTCCTGTTCCTGCCCTGGTCCTGCCCTCTGGCCAGCTCTGAGAAAGACAGCCACGTCAGTCTGACTTTGGAGTTGAAAGCCCCACTCAAAGGCCCACCCACATGAAGCATCCCAATAAACAACCCACCTCAGACCCACACCCACAGGCAGTCAGGGATCCCCCTGATTTTTTTCTTTTTTTAGGTACTGGGGATTGAACCCAGGGGCATTCTACTTCCAAGCTACATCCCCAGCCCTATCTGATTTTTATCGGGAAACAAGGTCTCACTAGGTTGATGGAAGTCTCACTAATTGAAGAGGCTGTTCTCAAACCTGCGATCCTCCTGTCTCAGCCTCCCAAGTACCGGGATTACAAGCATGCGCCACCACGCCTGGTCCCCTTCATGTTGATGTCTCTACATCCTTGAGTCTCTGCCAACTTGTTGATGGAGCCATCAATGAGTTGTTTAAAAGTGCATTAATAAGCCCGGCGTGGTGGCGCAAGCTTGTAATCCCAGCATTAGGGAGGCTGAGACCGGAGGATCCGGGTTTGCGGCCAGCCTCAGCTACCTAAGTGAGGCACTCTGCAACTTAGTGAGACTCGGTTTCAAAATAAAGAATAAAAAATAGGGCTGGGGGTATAGCTCAGAGGTAGAATGCCTCTGAGTTCAATCCCCAGTACCACAAAAAAAAAAAAAAAAAAAAAAAAGTGCATTAATGCCAGGTGTGGAGGTGCACACTTGTAATCCCAATACTTGGGAGGCTGAGACAGGAGGATTGCAGGGCTGTGGCCAGCCTCAGCTACCTAATGAGGCCCTCCGCAACTTAGTGAGACCCTGTTTCAAAATAAAAAGAATAGAAAAGGGCTGGGGGTGCAGTTCAGAGGTAGAATGACCCTGGATTCAATCCCCAGTACCGCAAAAAAGAAAAAAAAAAATTAGACAATTGCCAGGCGTGGTGACACACACCTGTAATCCCAGTGCTTGGGAGGCTGAGATAGGAGGATCGAAGGTTTGAGACCAGCCTCAGCAAGCAGCAAGACTCTCATCAACCTAGCAAGATCCTGTTTCCAAATAAGAAATAAAATAGATCTGGGGATGTAGTTCAAAGGTAGAATGTCTCTGGGTTCAATCCCCAGTACCCCCCCCCCAACACACAAAAAATACTAGACAATCCAAGAGAAAATTCTGGAACAGTGTGAATGATGAAAAGCAGGATACAAGATGGTATATAAGCTAGAACCACACCTTCATAAATTTATTTATACTCAAAAATATATATTAACAAATAAAAATATGTATTGCTACATCGTCGAAATTTAACAAAATTTTGTTTGGTGCCTCAAACAAAACAGATGTCTGGTTAGTAAATATCTATTTAATACAGAATGAATTATTATCTGCAAATATTATCAGTAATTAACTTTAATAGGACTACAAATGACATTTATTTTCTTCCTTGTACTCTTCTAAGCACATACAAATTTTATTATTAGTTTAAAAAAGCATTATTTTAAAAATAATGGTAAGAAATATAATAAAAGGATTTAAGATGGCTCAAAGGTGTCTGTTAACTCTATCCTAACCAGATCGCAAAGTGGAAAAAACATGATTTCGAAAGGACCTAAGAAATGTAGACAAATGAGCTTGATTCCACACATAAACTTAACTTATATTTGACTCCAAAGGAGCAATTGACTCATCGTTTGAAATATACATTGATGTGAGAGGCCCTGGGTTCCATCCCCAGAACCTCAAATTTTTTTTGTTAGCTGAGTGTGGTGGTGGACGCCTGTAATCCCTGCACTTGGGAGGCTGAGACAGGAGGATCACAGGTTTAAGGACAGCTTCAACAAGTAGTGAGACTCATCAACCTAGCAAGACCCTGTTTCCAAATAAGAAATGAAATCAGCTGGAGGTGTAGCGCAAAGGTAGAATGCCTCTGGGTTCCATCCCCAATACCAAAAGAAAAAAAAAAAAAAAAGAATTGGGTGAAATACCTCGCTGACCCTACATTCATCTACCTTACTTTAAAGTAGTCTGTTTCCACTTTGAAAGCTTGTAGGATTTTTTTTATCTTTGGTACTCCAGCCTGACTCTGGGTCATCCATGTGTGAATCATTTTCACTTACCTTACCTAAAACTCAGCATGCTTTTTCAAACTTGAAACACATGTCTTTCTTTGATTTGGAAAAATCCTCAGTCATTATTTCTTTGAATATCATTGTCGTCGCCCCCCTCCCCCACTTTTAACTCTCCTCTTTGGAACAACCTGTTAAATGCCCATTGAGTTTTCTTGGTTTATTCAGTAGATTTTTTAAAATCTACATATTTTATCTTTTATATTTTCCATCTTTTTATCTCCTGGTGCTTCATTCTTGGTGTTTTTCTCAGATATATCTTTCAAATTACTAAAGTTATGCCTAGTTAGGATTTTTTTTATGCAATATTTTTTATTCTAATAATTTCTGTTTTGTTCTTTGAATCTGCCGATTTTTTTAAATTAAAACTTTCTATTCTTGTTTTATAGATTTTACTCCTTTATCTCTTTAAGCACTTTGTACTTATTTGGAAGAGCTTTACATACATTAGTTTACTTAATTCTAACAGCAACCCTCTGAAACAGGTGCTGTTTATCATCCCCATTTTACAAAAGAGAAAATGGGGTAATATAATGAGTTATGTAATTAGCCCAGAGTCACAGCGGGTAATTGGTAGAGATGAATTTGACAGTAGAGACAAAAGAATTTGAGTTGTTATGGTCTGAATTGTGTAACCCCAAAGTTCCTATGTTGGAGAACTAATTCCTAGTACTTCAGAATGTAACTGTATTTGAAGATAAGTCTTTAAAGAGGTAAGGTAAAATGAGGTTATAGGGAGGAGCCTTAATCCAATATGACTAGTATCCTTATAAAATGAGGAGATTAGACACAGACATACACACCATGTGAAGATACAGAGAGAAGGTGCCATCTGCAAGTCAAGCAGAGAGGCCTCAGAAGCAATCAAACCTGACTTCTAGCCTCCAGGACTGTGAGATAACCTCTGTTGTGTAAACCCCCAACCTGTAGTAGTTTGTTGTGACAGCCTAACAATATACCTACCTTCTTTTTTCTTTTTTTGTGGTACTGGGGATTAAACCCAGAGGCATTCTACCTTCGAACTACACCCCCAGTCCTAATTTATTTCTTATTTGGAAACAGGGTCTCATTAGGTTGATGAGAGTCTTACTACTTGCTGAGGCTGTCCTCAAACCTGTGATCCTCCTGTCTCAGCTTCCCAAGTACTGGGATTACAAGCATGCGCCAACATGCCTGGCCCTACCTTCTTCACACACAGTTGTCTCCAACATTTTCCTCCAGCCAAGCTCAAGTATTCATAGATACTTAGCTTGCTCAATCTCATTACTGTCTGGCCGAGAACAGAAGAGAGAAAACTGTCATACTTTGGAATCCTACAAAGGTAACAATTCCATCTATCTGTTTTTGAAATGTATGCTTTCTATTGTTTCTATTATTTCCTCATTTGTCAACTCTCTCATTTTTGTGGGACTCCTTTATTCATGTTGGGCTTCCTCAAATGTTTTATCATTTGTTATAATAATTTTTAACAATTTGCATTACTTGTTTGTTGGTATTCCTCAATTGTTTTACAATTTTTTTTTGCGTGTGAGCTTATCTTCAATGCAAATTATCTTTCAGGCCATGATGATGGAATTGCTCCCACTAGTGCTCTGGATTGTGGAGACCTTCCCACAGTTGCCTCTGCTTAGGTCATAAAGGTTCACAGACTGTGAGATTCTTTCTCTCTTTCCACCTTGGGATTTCTGTACACCGTCAAAAAGTTAGACCCCACGTGTGGATAAAAGTTAGACTCCATGTGTGGATAAAAGTTAGACGCCATGTGTGGATAAAAGTTAGACGCCATGTATGGATCCAGCTTGTTCTTCACTTTCTTGTAGGTCATTCTGTTTCTACCCCTGGCCTGGGACATTTTTTACTGTGGAGCTGTAATCCTTCCTCAAGCTTCCACCATGTTCAGGTCTAGAAGATTTGATTCTTGTTCCCCTATTGTTGTTCATTAAAAACAAATAAGCAACACAAGGACAAAGTAGTCGGCTCACCAGGATGAACACAGAATTATCTATTCACTTGTGGCACCTGGAGATTTACCTTTTTTGCTTTTGAACTGAAATATACATATTTACATTGCAAAAATACATGCCCAGCATTTCTGTGTGTGCAGGAAAGCTTACATGACTTTGGGCAAGCTATTTAACCTCTACATATCTTGCTTCCGTATCATAAGACTGTAGAGATGATTAAACAAGTTAATCAATAAACACGCTTAGGACAAGGCCTGGCTCACAGGTGGTCAATTGATGTCCCTGCCTCTCCTCAGTTATTTATTTATTACCAGGTTTGGTCAATTACCTTTATATAGTTAAATTATAATTTTTAATACAGCTACAATAATAAGAAACTTCAAACATTCAGATTTTTCTCTTTTTCCCACCCCTAAAAGCAAATTTAACATAAGAAATTTACCAATCTTAAAAGAAATTCTCAACCTAGCTGTGGAGCTCACCTGTAATCCCAGGACTTGGAAGGCTGAGACAGGAGAATCATGGGTTCACGGTCAGCCCCAGCAACTTAGTGAGCCCCTCAGCAACTTGGCATCGACACAGACCTGGTCTTGTCACTATCTTGCTCAAAAATGTTTTACATAACCTCTATGAACAGTTTTATGAGTCTCCTTCCAGAAAGGTTCTATCAATACATATATAATAGACCATTATAATAGAATATATAATAGAAAATAGGGCTGAGGGTATAGCTTGGTGATAAAATGCCCCTGGCTACAATCAGAAGGAAAGAAAGAAGAAAGAGGGGGGAGGAAGAGGGAGAGAGAGAAGGAAATTCACTTATAATGAATTAAACCCATTGCTCTTGGATATTCAATTCCTGCCAA
>PVLC010046067.1:0-11569 GCA_004027655.1 Graphiurus murinus | reverse complement strand
CACTGGTGTTTACATTCCAAGAAAGATATGTAGCCACCCACATGGGTTTAAGGTGAACACACCATAATTTAATCTTTTGAAATCTTTTTTGAATTTGAACTGTAAAAAATTCTCTTTCTGTAGAACTGGCAACAACTAAATTATTTCATGATTTTTTTTTTTTTGGTACTGGGGATTGAACTCAGGGGCATTCTACCTCCGAGCTACACCCCCAGCCCTATTTTTTATTCTTTATTTTGAAACTGAGTCTCACTAAGTTGCGGAGTTCCTCACTAGGTAGCTGAGGCTGGCCGCGAACCCGGATCCTCAGGTCTCAGCCTCCCGAATGCTGGGATTACAAGCATGTGCCACCACGCCCGGCTATTTCATGATTTTTTAAAGGATGCAAATGATTTAAGATTTGGGGCTATCTAGAATTAGCAAGGACTTTTTAGCACCAATTCTCTCTCCCAATCCCAAATACTTTGTGTATTAAGTCCCAGGAACCAAATTTTGATCCACATAAAATAGTGCTATTAAAAGCCCAAGAACTGGCATTCAAAAAGTAAGTAAAAAGAAAAAATACAACTTTTCTTATTATAAAATATTCATGGGTTAATTACAGAAGATATACAAAATAAGAACATCATAAATTTTAGATGTTATTATCATTATTAACGCAGGGAATGAATTTAAGATACAAATCAGAATACACTGAAATTCCATCTAACTCCAGGTAGAATGGCGACCATCGATTCCATTTAACCCCAAGTAGAATAGCAACCTCAAAAGTCAAATAAAAATAAATGCTGGCAAGGCTATAGGGAAATAAAAATGCCTATACACTGTTATGAAGTTCAGTGTGTAGATTCCTCAGAAAACTGGGAATGAATCCACCATATGATCCAGCTATACCATTCCTGGTTATCTTTACAAAGTGGCTGCAATCAAAATATTATAGTGATACATGTATATCCATCTTTGTAGTACAATTTTCAATAGACAAATCATGAAACTAACCCAGATGTCCATCAAGAGATAAATATATTATAAAATTATGGGATACACACAATGGAATTCTACTCAGCAATGAAGAAGACCAAAATTATGTCATTTGCAGGAAAATGTATGGACTTGGAGAACATTATGATAAGTGAAATTAGCCAGTCACAGAAAGTGAAGGGTCATATATTTGCTATTATATGCAGAAGCTAGGGAATAATCTGGATGCAAGAGAGAATTTAGATAATGAAGACAAAACCCCAGTGGTGTGAAGAGTGGCATCTGGGGGAGAGTGTGGTGCAGGGAAGGAGAATTAATGAAGAAAATACTTCCATTCATGTTATGTGCATATGTGAGAACACTGATGTGAATTTCAATATTATGTTTGGGGAAGGGGAGGGAATAGGAAGAAAAGTGGGGGTGGGGGAAGATCATCAAGTGCTGTGTGCATGTATATCATTATCACTCTGAACTACATTATAATGTGAAAGTACAATGCACAGGTTAAAAAACATGTTTAAGACAAAGACAATATAATCAACTCATGGAGAACCCCCCCCCCCCACTAAAAATTACTAGGACTGTATCTTATGTACCTAAATCTAGCATAAAATTAGAAGGGTTCATGACTGTCAAACTAAATAAGAAGCATTTATGAATGCATCGGATGATTAAGCATAACAAGAAAATAAAATTAGCCTATGATTGTATATGTGTTTTTATTTTTGGTGTGTATGTGCAGGTGAGGAGGAGGGAGGGAGAGAGAAAGATATAGCTGATTGATGATTAGACAGACAATAGATAGATGATAGATAAGTAGACAGATAGATATGGATAGATGATAGATACATAGATAGATAATATCACATACTTAGGAGAATGAAAAAAATACTGTACAAAAATTTAGCTATTAATAAGTACAAGCTAAAATTTTCTAGCTGTTTGTTTGCAGGTAACCAGTGTGCCACAAATGGTTTTCATATTTTTAAGTTGTTGAGGAAAAAAAAGTTTGATGGCATGTAAAAATTACGCAAAATTCAGATTTCAATGCACAAAATTTGAATTTCATACATAAATTTATAAATAATTTATAGATATCTATAAATGAAAACTTGTCTTTCTTTTTTATATAATTGCCTACTCAGTGCCCTTGATTTTTGTCTCTTTGCTCTCCAGTCCTAAAATATTTACTATCTTTCCTTTGCAAAACAGTATTTGTTGACTTGTACTCCTGAGAATATTGTCAAGGATTGGGGTTTTTCTCTAACTCCAGTTCTCTGTCATAATTTTGTATAACATTCCTATCTCATAGAAACTTGAGAACATTTATCCTTTTATGCTTACATTATCTAGAGAAACTTAGAATTATGTTCAAAGTCACATACATATAAACTTGCTTTTCAAAATTGTGTCCTTTTAAAATCCTGATCCATATTGAGTTTTTTTCTTAATCAGCTCAAATCTGATTTGAGTTATTCATTATTTTAAAAATATAAAAATTGAGCTTTCATTTTTTTTTTTTGCAGTACTGGAGATTGAACTCAGGGGCATTCTACCTCTGAGCTACACCCCTAGCCCTATTTTTTATTCTTTATTTTGAAACAGAGTCTCACTAAGTTGCGGAGCGCCTCACTCAGTAGCTGAGGCTGGCTGCAAACCTGGATCCTCCTATCTCAGCCTCTCAAGTACTGGGATTACAAGAGTGCACCACCATGCCCAGCTATGAGCTTACATTTTTGAACCATTAGGAAAATATTATAGTAGAATAGTTAGGTAAATTTATTTATTTATACAAAATAGATCTCTCAGCCCCTGGATAATCCCAAATCTTGGTAAAATTTCCTGTGGGTCATTGAGATGTACATAATTAAAGCAAACATTGGATTGAAGACCTGTGGAAGAGAAGTTGTAAGATGTTCTTAATGTTTCCCTCCCCTTTTGAGTGGGACTTGTATAATTCCATCTCTTTTAATATAGAAAGTGCCAGTGAATGTGATGGTATTTCACTCCATTTAAGAAATGGAGATTATCTGTGACCTGGTGTAATCACATGGGCCTTTGACTTCTGGGTCTACAGGTCAAACCGAGAGGAAGTCAGAGGTTCAAAGCAATAAGAGATAAGCATTCAGCACTGAGATTTGGCATCCAGTCAATAGTTAAACACTATGACAGTAGTCCTATAACCTCAAGCAACTGAATTTTGCCAAAAGCATGGAGCAAGCATTGATGAAGACTCAGATGATACAGCAACCCTGCTAATAACTTGATTTCATATTTGTGAGACCATTAGCAGAGTGACCATATTGTGCCATAATATTGACACACAGAAACTGTGACATAATACATTTATGGTATTTTGTCACACAACATCATTAAGTTAAATTTGTAGTAAGTTTGATAAACAGTAATTATGTAATCTGCACAGCAACTAAAAGCTGATAAATGCCCAACCCATTTTTTAAGGGAAGCTAGATCCCTCCTCTATTTTCTTGAGATTCACAGGGGAAATTCAGCCTAATCATCTCTAGTTCTATTGTTATCTTTCCACTGAATATCTATTTTTCAGTGTGTTTATTGTCTTCTACTTTTGGTGTCCCTTTCATATTGTTAGATGAATACTACAACTATGGCACTGTATTTTTGGATTATTTAAAGTCATTGGAGAAGTAAGAGAAAGCAAGCCTGTCATAAGCAAGGTGGAAGGAAAAGTATGTCCCTTTAATAATTATTATTTTATCATTTGACCATGAGGAAAATTGATGTGTTTTATACAGGGATTCCAGTCTCTCTTATATTACTAGATTTTCTGTCTTGTTAATTTGCATCTTATTCTCAAATTGTGACCATCTATATATTATATATGTTCAATCTCAGTAGCATTCTATCTCTGAACCACATTCACAGCCCTTTTTAGTTTGAAACAGATTCTCACTAAGTTGCTTAGGCTTGCCTTAAACTTGTGATCCTTCTGTCTTAGGCTTCCATGTTCTAGGAACACAAGTATATATCACTGAGCCTGGTGAAATATGTATACATCTGTTTTCTTAAAAGCAGAATATTTTTCACTGAAATAAATCATTTTACTGAATCATATATTCACTATTTGGAGGAATGAAGAGGGAGGAAATATAAGATTATGATATGAAGAGTAGTAATTAGTGTAATGTATTAAAATGCATAAAAGGCTTATGCTGATGGAAGACAAATTTTAAAAAACATGGACCTTGCAGAGAAACTTTAAAACTAACTACACCTTCTGTTGCAATCATGTTCTTGTCTAATAAAATAATTATTCAAAACCTGAAGAGATCAGACCATATAATTGGCTTGCTAGCTTGTTTTTCTACTAATTTTCTTTGATTATCAGTTAGCTAGATATTCTAAAAGATTTGTTGTAACTATGAATAATTTTCAAAATTATTATTACTAAAAATTTGAGAGATAACTTCATAAAAGCTTATGATGCTTTAACTTCATCTGAGTTAAAGATTTTCTTTCTGTGTTTTTAATCTGTAATTATGCATATGTTTCCATCAGGGGCAAGAATCAAACCCAGGATCCTGCACATGCAAATCAAGTACATTGTCACAGAGCTACACCAACAACCCATCTTTTTATAATTTGTATTTCATAATTCAGCAGTATCATTTTGCTTCTTTCATTTTCTGGCTTGGTCCTTTACAGTAAACGCCTTTGGATTTTTTCCCTATAGGCATAACTCCCATTACCCTTTTTAAATTGCTAAAAAGGTGGCATTTTTGTACTTCTACATAATTCCTCAAAAATTACAGCAAGTGGTTATTTTATTAACCATGTATCTCTAGCATTATTCATTTCAATCAGTTTGGCAAATTATATATTGTTAGTGTATAGTTCAATCTAGTTTTATGTACAACAAATGAGCAGAAAATAGCTTCTTAGATACTCCTTTTTAATCTTACTTTAATATGATTTTGGTGCATTGTAATTATACATCATATTGAGATTCAGAGGAATAGAAACATCTGTGTACACAGCATTTGAAGTGTTTCACTCTGGATCAAATCCTACTCCCTTCCACTCTGTACAAGTTGTTGAGATTGGTGTTGATAATTTTACAGCAAACTTCTTTTAGTTTTAATGAATCATAGTTTCCTTTCAGGTATAAATATATTATGTGTACTTCAAGTTTTTTAGATCAAAAGCAAAATACAAGTCAGGTGTGGTAGCACATGCTTGTAATCCCAGTACTTGGGAGGCTAAGACAGGATAATAGGTTCATGGAACTTAGTGAGATTCTCAGCAACCTAGTGAAATCCTGTTTCAAAATAAAAATAAAAAAGAGCTGGAGATATGGTGGAGAGATAGAATGTTCCTAGGTTTAATCCTCAGTACCACACACATACGTGTGTGTGTGTGTGTGTGTGTGTGTGTGACAGAGAGAGAGAGAGAGAGAGAGAGAGAGAGAGAGAGAGAGAGAGAGAGAGAGAAAGAAAGAGAAATAAGAAAGAAAAAGAAGAAAAACTCAACTTATTCATTAATTGATTATGCAGATATGGACACTGAGGTTGAAAATGAGTTCGTTTGCCAAATAATGCATTCAGCATACTTATTCTGCCATGCCACTAGTAACAGAAGCAGAATGAGGCTTAAGTTCAGTTGGTTTTTATATACTACCATTAAAATATTTGGGAATACTTGTTTTGGTCCTGTCTTCCTATGCTTGTTGATTACTGCCAGATTAATTTTATTTCCCCCCGAACACTTACCTAGTTACAAGTATATATCTGCAGAATAACAACTTAGTTTAGCAAATGACCAATTTATTGACTTAATGATATAATAAAGAACATTCTGATAAACATATTATCTATTAGGAACAATATACTATGTTAAATATCACTAATATCTTAGGGAAGCTTTTAAAATTCTTTTTAGACTCATTTAATTAGTTCATTTTCTATATCACTGCAATATCTTATTATTATATATTTTTATTTATTTAAATTCATTATAATTCTTAATCAACTTTATTGCCTTATACTGCCATAAAATAGTGCTTAGTTCAAATTAAGCTTCTTTCATTAGTGGATAAACAAAGGTATCTTGCTGAAAGTCTGTGCACACTTGGCTGAAAGCCTGCATTCTAGTTATGTACCCTGCTAGGGTTCATGCCCTCTCTTTCACATTACATAGAAAGAATACCCATAAATTCCACAGAATTGGAAACTGGTCATGTTTATGGCTACCATTAATGCTGTATTTTTCTCTTAGTTCTCCATTATAGTCATTTGATCAAATTAATGTTGAGTAGCTGATGTGCCATTCATGAGTTTATAAACGTCCTTACATGGAGCTTTTACTACCATGGGCAGGGTAACATTCATGAAATAATAATGCACCATAGAATATGCTCTTTCTAAAATTTTGTGTGTTTTATATCCACTTACCTATTAATAAAAGAAACTATATTCATGTGAGTTTTTTTTATTATTTTTCAGCACGGATTTTTATACGTTTCTTGAATACAACAGGGTTACATAGACATTTATGACATATCAATCATTGTCAGAACACAAATAGTACCACTTCTTTCTACATGATTATTTTAATGATGTTCTCATAAAATCTCCAGATTTCCTCTTTGATATGTCAAATAATCCAAAGTCTAAATTATTCAATTGTGCATCCAATTTTATTTACATAGAAATGCAGGCTTGACCCTCCACAAAACCTTTATGTGGACACATAAGAGATACTCCATGCTGTAGTTGAATGTGTGCCATTTCTGGTGTTAAGTTATACATTTTGCTGTGTGTCATCAAGTTAATATAACATCTGTATTTTAAAAAAAGTAAATGAGGATGAATAATGGAATTCTGTTTTCTGAATTGCTAAAAAAAATTCTCCAAATTTTTATTTTGCATGTTTTGATATGCAAAATAAAATACTTTAATTACTTGGATGGTGAGATTACAAACAATTCTATTACACTTTCCCATATTTGAGGAGACTTGGTCTGTGGAGAACAAGAGAGGCCAGAGTAGGATAAATCAGATCTCTTCAAGGACATAGCTAGGCTCCTGCCTCACCAATGGAAAATGTGACACTACTACTAATCATGGATTAGCTAAATATCATTGTTAAGTATGTTGTTAGTCCCTTATGCATCTAAAGTGTCTAACATATGTCGTTCAAAAAGAGGCACTCTTAGTAGTCAGTAGTGACAATTAAGTGATAGGAATAAGAATAATGAAAATATATTTTTAAAATCTTGTCTTCATTCTGTTTGTATCTTCAAAATAGATTAAATTTATCAGTATATTATAACTTTTACTCAGGTAGATATTTTTCAAGACACTATTTCTTTTGCAATACAAAAATTTCTTCAATTTCCCAAGTACCACATAAATAAAAGGAATATGAACACTGTTCCAAAGATGGCTTGATGAGAAAAAATTGTCAAAACTGGGAATCTAAAAGAGAAAAGAGACAAATTTTCAAATAAGCACATACTAAAGAAATAGAGATTCTATGGAGTTTCTCAATAATAATTAAAGAGAGAGAGAAGGAAGTAAGTCACAATGAATATTTATTCATGCTCATATTTGCCAGCTTAATTTAAATTTATTTATTTATTTATTTATTTATTTATTTATTTATTTATTTATTTTTGTGTTACTGGGGATTTAACTACTGAGCTACAACCTCAACTCTTTATTTTTTATTAAAGTAGAATCTCCGGCTGGGCATGGTGGCACATGATTTTAATCCCAGTACTTGGGAGGCTGAGACAGGAGATCACAGATTTTCAGCCAGCCTCACCTACATAGTGAGGCCCTTGGCAACTTAGTGAGACCCTGTTTCAAAATAACAATAAAAAAATAAAGCTGGGGGTGTGGCTCAGAGGTAGAATGTCCCTGGGTACAATCCTTAGTACTGAAAAAAAAAAAAAAAAAAAAAAGACAGGGTCTCACTAAATTACTGAACTGGAATTCTCCTGTTTCAGCCTCCCAAATACTGGGATTATGGGAATGAGCCACAGTGCCAAGCATTTAGATTGATTTTTATATGATGGTTATGCACACTAAAAAATGTGTAAAATTTATTCAATAGGATTATTTTCTTCAATAAAAAGAATAAATTAGTGATACACAGAATATGAATAAAACTAAAAAATATTGATTAAATGAAGGAATTAATGCAATATTTCATTTTACAGAATCATAGTCCTTATTACCTCAATTTAACTCTTAAATTTAAGGAAGGCTCCAGGAACATTGAAAAATAAATATAAATATTTGGATTTTGACAAGCTAATTACTCATCTGTACTTAAACAATGAAAGTATTTCAATCTCATTAGTTTTGCTTTGTTTTGTTTTTTCCGGTACTGGGGATTGAACTCAGGGGCATTCTACCTCCGAGCTACATCCCCAGCCCTATTTTTTATTCTTTATTTTGAAACAGGGTCTCACTAGGTTGTGGAGTGCCTCATTAGGTAGCTGAGACTGGCCGGTTGAGACTGGAGGTTGAGATCTTCTGGTCTCAACCTCCCAAATGCTGAGATTATAAACATGCGCCACCATGCCCAGCTTCATTAGTTTTTAATGTATATATTTTTGGAACAATTTGGGGGGTACTGCAGATTGAACTCAAGAGCATTCTGCCTATATACTATACTCCCATATCTTTTTACTTTTTTATTTTGAAATAGGATCTTGTACAATTGCTGGGGCCTAGCTATGTTACTGAGGCTGTCTTTGAACCTATGATCTTCCTGTCTCAGCCCCCCAAGTCCTGGGATTATGCTCATGAACCATCATGCTAGCTTTAAAAGTTTATTCTAAAAAGTCAATATTCTAAGATGCTTTTTAATGAAGAAACAATTGATTATTATACCCTGTTCTCATCTCATTTTCCAGAAATTTATATTTTACAGCATTTAACGTAACACCCAGTGAAGACATGCTCTAATGAGGTGTGAGTCATTTATAGAGTGAAAGGCACATAGGTTCAGTGTAAATTTCAAATACTTACAATCTCATAAACTAACATAACCCAATATCGGTCTACATATAAAATATTTAATCAGCAAGAGTTCATATGTCACTTCCCAATTAATTAATTAATTAATTAATCTTTGTTGTTGCTATTGTTTTATACTTTTATTGGTGCATTATAATCTCACATAATAATGCACTTAGCAGTGATAGGGAAATTCCTGAACACAGCACTTGGTGGGCTTTTCCCCAGTTCTCTCCCCAGTCCCTTCTTTTCCATAAAGGATATGAGACTGACATTGGTATTCTCATATATGTGCATGTCAATGGGAGTGATTTTTTCAATGATTATTCTTCTCCCTCATCTTCCTGTAGACCATATCCCTGGCTCCACTGAAGTTTCTCTTTCATTATCTGAAGTCCCTTTGGGATCCTGATTTTTCTCTAGCTTCTGCATATGAGAGAAGGTATATGACCTTTCACTCTCTGTGACTGGCTAATCTCACTTAAAATAGTATTCCCAGGTCCATCCATTTTTGTAAAACATGAGAACTTTATTCTTTATTGCTTAGTTGAATTTCATTGGATGTAAATCCCATAATTTTGTAATCTATTCATCTGTTCATGGACACCTAGGTTGGTTCCATAATTTGGCTATTGTGAGTTGTGGTCCTATAAACATTGGTATGCATATATTACTATGATTTTCTTATTTCAGTCCCTTTGGAAAGATAATCAGGAGTAGTATAGATGAATCTTATCATGTATCCATTCCCAGTTTTCTGAGGACTCTCCACGCTGACCTCCATAGTGGCTGCACTAATTTGTTATCCCACAAACAGTGTGGAAGAGTTCCTATTTCCCCACATCCTCACCAACATTTACTGTTGTTTAACTTCTTGATGAGTGCCATTCTGATTGAGGTTAGATGGAATCTCAATGTGGTTTTGATTTGCACCTCTCTGGTTATTAATGGTTTTTTAATATTTGTTTATGTACTTACTGGCCATTTGTATTTTTTATTTTGTGAAAGATTCAATTGACTGTTTATTGATTGGGTTGTGTTTTGCTGTTAAGCCTTTCAAGTACTTTGTATAGTCTAGATATCAATCCTCTACCAGAGGAATAGCTGGCAAAAATCTCCCATTCTGTAGGCTCTCTCTTTAGACTCTTGATGGTTTCCTTTGATGAGAAGAAACATTTTAGTTTATGCCATCCTATTTGTTAATTATCATTTTAATTTTCCAAGCCTTGGGGGTCTTATTGAAAAGTTTCTATGTGTGCCTATGTGTTAGAATGTTGTACTTATGCCCTCCTCTAATAGTTTCAAAGTCTCTGATCTAATTTCCAGGTCTTTGATCCATCTTGAGTTGCCTCTTGTGCAGGATGAGGGGATAGGGATTTAATTCCATTTTATTTTATTTTATTTTATTTTCGGTACTGGGGATTGAACTCAGGGGCATTCAACCTCTGAGCTACACCCCCAGTCTTATTTTTTATTCTTTATTTTGAAACAGGGTCTCACTAAGTTGCGGAGTGCCTCACTAGGTAGCTGAGGCTGGCCGCGAACGCAGAACCTCCGGTCTCAACCTCCCAAATGCTGGGATTACAGGCATGCGCCACCATGCCTAGCTGCTGGGCTGCTGTTAATTCCATTTTTATACAAATTAATAACAAGTTTTCCCAACATCATTTGTTGAAATGGCTGTCTTTTCTCCAATGTATATGTTTGGCACCTTTGTTGAAAATCAATTGGCTATAAGTGTTAAGTGTGTGGATTTGTTTCTGTATCTTTTTTTTTTTTTTTTTTTTTTGCGGTACTGGGGATTGAATTCAGGGGCATTTGACCTCTGAGCTACACCTCCAGCTCTATTTTTTATTCTTTATTTTGAAACAGGGTCTCACTTAGTTGCGGAGTGCCTCACTAGGTAGCTGAGGCTGGCCGCGAACCCACATCCTCTGGTCTCAGCCTCCCAAATGCTAGGATTACAAGCATGCGCCACCATGCCCGACTCTTTCTGTATCTTCTATTCTGTTCCATTGTTCTATGTGTCTGGTTCTTTTTTTGTGTGTATGTGCCAATATCATGCTGTTTTTATTACTATAGCCCTGCAGGATAATTTGAAGTCAGAAATTGTCATGCCTCCAGCATGATTCTTATGGCTAAGAATTGCTTTGGCTATTCTGCATCTTTTGTTTCTCCAAATAAAATTTAGAACTTATTTTTCTCTGTCCATGAAAAATGACATTGGTACTTTGGTAGGGATTACATTGAATCTGTAGATCACTTTTGGTGGAAAGGCCATTTTGATAATACTTATTTTGCTTATTCAAGAGCATGGGAGATCTTTCTATCTTCTAAATCATCTTCAATTTTATTTCCTTAATGTTTTATAGTTTTCATTGTAGATTTTTTTATCTCCTGGGTTAAGTTTATTCCCAAGTATTTAATTGTTTTTGAGGTTATTGTAAATGCAATTGTTTTCTGGATTTCTTTTTTCAGTGGATTCGTGGTTGCCATATAGAAAGGCTACTGATTTTTTAGATTGACTTTGTATCTCACTATTTGCTGAATTTGTTATTCAGCTCTAGAAGTTTTTTTAGTTG
>PVLC010046066.1:0-11565 GCA_004027655.1 Graphiurus murinus | reverse complement strand
TCACATCAAAGTCAATCACTAAACTGACCAGGAGATAGGGGGAGGGTGGGTGGGAATTGGGGAAGGGTTAATGAGAAATATGTGCATGGATGTCTTTACCTGTACTAGTTTGTACCCAACAAAAATGTGTAATTAACCCTGTTGTACCCAAGAAATGTATAAAATTCCATGCTAAAAAATTAAAAAAAAAAAAAGAAAATACATCTGTAAAGTATTCTCTGGCACACAATGTGAGAGAACCACATAAAATATTGTATAAAAAGGAGTTGGATAATGAAGTTAAATAAGATTAGAGAGAGGCTGGATGTGTGGCTGGTGAAGTCTGACCAAAGAAATCCTATACTACGGTGATGTTTTGTGATCAGTTGAGATGCAGAGATGGCAGCTGAGCATAGGGACCCAGAATCAAGTGTCCAGATAGGATGGGCATGGTGGGGGTTGGTGACTGTGGAGAGATGACCTTCCCTTCAAGGTCAAAGTTCTTTCTTATGAGGACAGAGATTCTAAAATACTGTTACAGTAGATAATAACGTACCACATTCTAACCATCACCTCTTTTTCCTCAGACTCCTCAGTCTGTGTGCAGCCAGAGCTGTGGCCCAGGATTCATGAGAATCCCCCAGGAAGGAAGACCAGTTTGCTGCTTTACTTGTGTGTTATGCTCAGAGGGGCACATTTCCAATAAGACAGGTAAAACTACAGAGTCACTCTATAATAATTCTCTCTCTGTTTCTCAGTAAAATGAAGCCAAAGACATTGTCAGTGAATCAGAGGGATCTTTTTTCACCACCCGCCCATTCTGTTGATAGATGAATGCTGTGGTCACTGTCTGCCCTATGTGTGCCATCTGTGGCCTGGCATGGCTCAGCCTATGAGGTCACTGTGGCACTGATTCCAGGCTGCCTGTGAACTTCCAGCACTGCCCACGAGAGTCTCTTGGGACCTCAAGAGGGGCAGGCTAAAGTCTACCCATCAAATGCAAGATGTGTCATCCACAAGGCTACCTGTGGGGGCCCTGTAGGAGGGAAGCCAATGAAAGAGGGCGGCTCTCTCCCCTGGGGTATGCATAGAGCAAGTGTGCAGGAATTTTATTGGGAGGATTATAGTGTATTGGACCTTGTCTAAACACTATGCAAGGTCTTAGTACACATTCTTTATACAGAATCCTGACCTTTGCAATATTATTATAGGAGAAGAAAAAAGGGCAGGTTAACATATGAAGACATGAGCTTTACATGGTGACTCATTCCTGTCATCCCAGTCCTTTAGAGATTAAAACTAGAGGATTTACAGTTCAAGGCTAGGCTTAATATATTAGCAAGACTCTCAGAAACATAGGGAGACTGTTTCAAAGAAAAGGGTAATGTTTTAGCTCAGTAGTAGAATGCCTCTTTTAGAAAAATAAAGAAATAAATATATATATGCATAATTATTTATATATAAGCATATATAAATAAAACAAAGACATAATAATTTCAGAAAAAGCATAATGTAGAATCTACATAAGTAGTTTTCACCCAAGACATAAATATATGAAACTATATACTTAAAAAATGTGATATTGTCAAACAAATACTGTAGTTTCATCTTTCTATTTATAAATAATAAATATATTATTGGAATGCATGTATAATTACTGTGTAATTTTTGTCATCTTTATGTGAGTGTGTTGGTTTTTATGGAACTCGGGAGCATTCTATCTCCCACCTAATATTGGCCCCCAGCCCAATTTTGTTTTTTCTTTTGAAACAGAGTCTCACTAAGTTTCTGAGGGTCTCCAATTTTGATAATTCTGACCTTTAAAACTATTATTCTTCTATTTCTGTGTTACACATAGTGGGAATATGCCTGATCCCCATGATAGAAGCACTCATATTTATTTGATTTCATTTACTTGCAAAGTGATTACGTTCAGGTACGCATACATTAACAAAATGATGAACTCTTGATTTGTGCCAGATTTGTAATACTCGTGTAGTGTATTACTGTGGAATGGATAATAAAAAGACACAGTACCCATAATACAATATGCACACACTAACTGTGTGTGCCAAGCATGTAAGTAGTAAAGATGCCAGAGACACTGTTTCATGCTATGAAGAGGAGTGACAATCTCATGCAAAGAATTGTGAGGGAAAATATCTCTAAATTTTTTTCAGAATCCTGTAGTGTTGCACGAGTCTTGCTTACAAAAAAGAAATAAATATGCAGAGGTGGGAATCAGCAAATTGTTGCCTAATCTGACAAAGAAAATAAAGGTTTTGGTACTGAGTATTGAAACCAGAGGTGATGTCCCTCCAAAGGACATGCCAAATCTTTAGATTTTATAATGAAACAGGATCTGGGTAGTTTTCTGAGGCTGTTACTAATTTACTCCAACTTGAAATCTTCCTGTTTTACCCTGGCATGTAGTAGAATTACTGTTGTGCACTACCATACCTGGAAAACAAACTAAATTCCATTGAAATACAGACATGTCCATTTGTAAACGTATATTCTGCGGCTATGTTCAGGCTCTAAAATGAGATGTCAGCTGTTGCAGGAGGCACTTTTATTACCTGTCACTTCACAGATAAAAAATGATTAACAAATCATGCTTTTAGTTGAAAATTAATCAAAACTCTGAAAAACACAATCCATTTTTAAAAAACTAGAAACTGGGACATAAGAGAGATTCTACAGGAAGAAGGAGACACCATGGATGAGCAAAGATGGGGGCTTCACTGACGGTGATGAGAGGGGAAGGAAAACACCCTAATGCACATGATGTACTTTCACAAATATATCAAAGTCAATCACTGAACTGAACTTGAGAAGGACAGAGAGGAAGGGAGTGGGTCAGGAACTGGGGAAGGGTTAGATGAGGGATATATGCATGTATGTCTTACCACTTTGTATCTAAGAATGGTGAATGATTATAATGCACCAATAAAAAGCATTTGATTAAAGCACTCACTACTGAAAAACTTAAGTATAGCTGGGCAATATGGAGTACTATATAACCCAGCCACTGAGGGGGCTGAGGCAACAATATCATGAGTTGTAGATCACCTGGGCAATTTAGCTAGACTCTAACTCAAAATGAAAGAGAAAAACTATGAGGGTGTAGCTCAGTGGTTGAGCACCCCCAAGGTTCAAACTTCAGTACCTCAAACATAATGCCAATTCAACTTCATTTGATGTTCAAATCATTTCATTATTCATACGTAAACAGCAACAAGGTAGGTCACAGGAAAATGAAAATGTAGGATAAGGAAAGACTATTTCCAGAAGATGTCAAAATATATACAAAATCCTGTAGAATTTATGGTATGCTAAAATATATGAAGTCTAATAAGGTGTATGTAGTTTATATTAGTGTTTGAATAGGCAAAAAGAAAGCTTTCACCTAATCAAGTTGCATCAGGTTATAAGCATGGCAGTGGAGGGTGTATGGTGAGTAAGGCTCAGGCAGTGGTAGAAGGGGACTTGATGACATCACTGAGCCAAAGGAGGTGCCACTGAGACACATATTGAATTGAATGTCCCTGGAAGAGGTGGGTTTTCTCTGGAGCTGGAAGCATTCGGCAGCTCAGCCATGTCACTGCCTGCTTAAGTGTTTCTCTTGTAATGCAACAGGTAGACTGTCCTCACAGTGTCATTCCAGTGGTGACTATAATCTTGGAGGTTGCAAAAATGGACTAAACAATAAAGATGAAATCTTATTGTTCCTCTCCAGATGCAGAGAGCTGTATCCAGTGCCTCCCACATGAGTACCCAAACACTGAGAGGAATCGCTGCCTCCCCAAGGTTGTGAGCTTCCTGGCCTATGAGGAGCCCTTGGGGATGATCCTGGCCTGTGGTGCCCTGGGCTTCTCTGCTCTCACAGCTGGGGTTCTTGGGGTCTTTGTGAAGCACCAAGATTCTGCCATTGTCAAGGCCAACAACCGCACTCTCAGCTACATCCTGCTCATCTCCCTCGCCTTCTGTTTCCTCTGCTCCTTGCTCTTCATTGGCCGTCCCAACATGGCCACCTGCATCCTCCAGCAGATTACCTTTGGAGTCATGTTCACTGTGGCCATCTCCACTGTCCTGGCCAAAACGGTCACTGTGGTCCTGGCTTTCAAGACCACTGCTCCAGGGAGAAGAGCAAGACAGTTTCTAGTTCGTGGGGCACCAAATTTCCTCATCCCCCTGTGTTCTCTGATCCAAATGATGCTCTGTACAATCTGGCTGGGAACCTCTCCTCCTTTCATTGACACAGATGCATACTCTGAACATGGCCACATCATCATCTTCTGCAACAAGGGCTCAGTCACCACCTTCTACTGTGTCCTGGGATACCTGGGCTCCTTGGCCCTGGGGAGCTTCATTATGGCTTTCCTGGCCAGGAACCTGCCCGACATCTTCAATGAAGCCAAGTTCCTGACCTTCAGCACGCTGCTGTTCTGCAGTGTCTGGCTCACCTCTTCCTCCCTGTCTACCACAGCACCAAGGGGAAGGCCATGCTGGCCGTGGAGGTCTTCTCCATCTTGGCCTCCAGTGCAGGGCTTCTGGGGTGCATCTTTGCTCCCAAGTGTTACATCATTCTCATAAGATCTGATAAGAACTCACTGAAATGTTTGAAGGACAGAACAAATTCTAGGATAAATAGGTATGCTGACAGTTTCTCTCATAAATCTCTTACCAGTTTTAAAACTTGAGACTGTAATATACCCTGGTTTTGAATTTGGATACTGTTTGTCTTTTTCTCTACTCCTCTTTTTCTCAGAGATAAAATAGGGATAACATTGCAACAGTCAGGCGTCATGTGCATGACTGTAATCCCAGTACTAGTGAGGCTGAGGTAGGAAAATCACAAGTTTGTGGCAAGCTTCAGCAACACACACAGGCACCACCCGACTTAGTGAGATCCTGTTTCCAAATCAAAGTTAAAATATGTTTGAGGGGTAATTAGTTGTAGAAATCCTCTGGGGGGGAATCCCTAGTAATACCCAAAAAATAAAAACAAAAATTTTATAATTTGTATATGATAGAACTTGACCTAAAACAAGTACTCAACTGCTAATATTTAGAAAGTGTTTCTGCCTATCTATAAGACATGCAATAGAAGTGTCTGACCATTTTTTATAGATTCATTAGAATACTTTGCTATTTGAAACTACAACTCCTACAGAAAAAGGAACAATTCACCTGAAATATATTTTACTCCTATGTGTACCTAATTGCTGTATATCAAAATAAATTAATTAATAAATAATGACAGAATTACAATCTATAATGACAGAATCTTAATCTATAATCATAATGAAATCTCCATCATTAATGAAATTTTTAAAAACCATGAGCATACATACTATAACAACACAATTAGATTCTGTTAATGTAGGTGTAAGCCGGAGTCTACATATTTGAGGATATTCATTGTTTTTAAAGATGTGAAACATCGGTAGTGTATGAGAGTGAATAATTTTACCATTTAGCTACTGCATTCAGCTGGAAGTTCAACACTATCTCAAAAACAGACAAACAACCCATTTGGATCCAACTGGTTAGAGGGTAATTTTGAACATAATTGTGCAGAAAATGTCTTAAAGATAAGCAGTCCAGAGCTGATGCAACAAGTCAGAGACCCATCAGGAATACAAATCCCTGTGGGGTTTTTTTTTGTTTTTGTTGCATTGCAATTTTTCATAAAAACTAAAAATTAAGAAGCTCTGCATGCCCCAGACCTTACAGCTCCTTTGTACCCATGCATGGGCATTTTGGATGAAAGGCACCTTGTAGAACAGTGAGAAGACCCAGGTGGTTCTCCTTAGTGCAAAGGGATTTCTCCCAAAGGCTTATGGCCAGCACAGAGGAGTAGAATCCACCATAATGCAGCAGATTTTGGCACAAAATTTTAATATTGTGCACACGCAACTTGAACAAAAAATTAAAATAAATAAGTAGGGGAGAATGGGCACTGTGAAGGAAGCTAACAGTTCTTTTCATGTTAGAATAGAAAGGAGGAAAAGAAATCAATAAATTGCACACACTCGGGCTAAAACAAAAATCACTAACTTTACAAATGTGAACTAGAAAGATGATTTATTTTCTCTTATGATATACCTAAACCATTCAGGAGTAAATTACTTTGGACTTCACTATACCATATCATTACCAGTAAGTAATAAAAAGGAAGAATGTTTGATTGTGCAACATCATGAGATTTTTAAAGAGCATGTGATAATAAATGCATTTAGGCACATGCCTGTCATCCTACTACTTGGGAGTCTGAGACAGGAGGGTCGCAGTTTCAAGACAAACCTTAGAAATTTAGCGAGGATGGCAGCAACATACTGAGACACTGTTTCAACACAGAAAACAAAAGGGCTGTGTGTGTATCTCAGAGGGTGAATGTGCCCAGATTCAATCAGTTTTATCACAGAGGGAAAAAAGCACATTATAATAAATACATTGCATTACAATTGTGGAATGTTACATATGGTTTATTTGGGCAACTGATAGAAATTAATGTTTAGAAGATTACAAAGATTGACATTAATGAGCAAGGGGATCAGCTACAGAGGAGACATTGCTCAAGGTCATTCCACACACAATTATACCACTATAATACAGCCCTGAATTAATGAGAACCCAGAAGTTTAGACTTGTTGTCATTCCACTGCCATGAATGATAGGACAGGTTGGGAAAGAGTTGGTGTTGAAAAGAACTGAAGTGGACTTCCAGGTAGATGGCATCTGAGTGAGACACATCTCAAGAGGCACTGTGAATTCGATTCAAATCAGCCATAGAATCAGCTTTTTGACAGAAGAAAAAAAGCAACAAAAAGGTGAAAAACCCTACGAAAACTGAAATACAGCTGATCAGAATCAGGAAGGTCGACCAGGGAGAGCAAAGAAGGCCATCTCCGTGGCTGGGGCACCACGCCGCTGAGTGGTGGCTGCCATTGAGCCAGCCCCGGCAAGGGGTCTACTGACAAAGAAATATATAATGACCTTCTGCATCCCCACCGACCAGAGGTGGAGTGAGCGACTCCTGAACTCCTCATCCTAGGCAGGCGGCATATCGAGGCACCTTCGACAGAGTCTGGGATCGTGATATGCTTAAGCCCACGCGGGGCCATCCCAGCTCACCTCTCCCTACACAACAGGCACAGAGACCAACTGCACTGCAGAGCTTGAATCAAAACTGCTGTAGGACCAGCTTCTTGATGGAAGGAAAGAGAAGCAAAGTAGCATAAAAGTAAGTAAAGCAACAGAGGCAGTTGGTCGGAATCTAAAGAGCAGACCAGGGAGAACAGGGAAGCTGGCGCGTGTGCGGCAGTGACAGCCGCCATTTTGTCTACCACCCACAGCAGCAGGGATCTACCCAAAAGATCTGTAGAGGGCAAATCAGGTCTGTTCTTACAACCTTGCAAGCATTTTGTTTCTTGCTGTTGTTTTTTGTTTTCTGGGTTTTTTGTTTTGCATGTTTCCTTTTTATTCTGTTTTCACTTTGCATTGCTTTGATTTATGTATGTTTGTTGGGAGGATTGGTTGCTTTGTTAGGTTTTGCTAGACCCTAGAAGTCAACACCCAAAAGCACCAAAGACACCAATAGAGCAGGCAGAGGAAGCACCAGAGTAATTGCAATTCTGTACAAGACAATACTCACAGAGAGAAAATAAAAATAAGAAACCTATAAATTCAGAGGAAACTTGCAAGAGCAGCAATGTTATAAATTTACGAACAGGGAAGCCATGGGAAGGATAAATACCAAAGAAACAATGAGTCAACACAACCCCACAATAACAGAACTCAACAATACTGAATGGCAGAGCTTAACAGAAAAACAATTCAGATCTTCAATAGTTGAAATGTTTCAAAACTTCCAGAAAGAATGCAGAGAGACCTGGAAAGAAATAAAGGAACAAATAAACACAGAATCTGACATCCTGAGCAGGAATCTTAGAGAAGCCTTGAGGGAAGTGAAGGATGTGAAAGATGCAATAATAGAAGTGAAGGCATCAATACAAACTATAAACAATAGATTAGACCATAGAAAGAGAAGTTGACACACAGGTGCAGGAAACATATAGAACCCCCTTCAGAGAAGATCAAAGAAGAGGTTCACCAAGCCACACAATAATCAAGATGACTAATGTAGAAGCTACGGAAAGAATTCTAAAGGCAACAAGGGTAAAAGGCCAAGTGACATTTAGAGGCAAACCAATTAGAATCACTCCAGACCTCCCAAACCAAAGCCAGGGGGGGCTGGAGTAACCCATTCCAAATTCTGAAAGAAAATAACTTGCAGTCAAGATTCTCCTACCCAGAAAATCTCTCTCTCAAAATTGACGGGGATATAAAAACCTTCCATGACAAACAGAAACTGACAGCATTTATGTCCTCCAAACCAGCACTACAAAAAATACTCAAAGAGATTAACTACAAAGAAGAACTAACAAGTAAATGTCATAACCAGAAAAACAATAATTTCCAGGAAGCAAACAGCTAAGCAAAGAATAAACACTACCGCAAACAGAAGTCAAAATCCAAAATGTTAGGAATTAAAAATCATCTCTCAGTAATCACACTGAATATAAATGGTCTCAACTCCCCAATAAAAAGGCACAAGGTGACAAAATGGATAAAAACCCAGAATCCACCTATATGCTGCCTGCAAGAAACACACCTTACAAACAAAGATTCCCACAAACTAAAGGTGAAGGGCTGGAATAAGATAATCCATGCCAAGGGAACTTGAAGACAAGCAGTAGTAGCAACTATGATATTGGATAAATTAGACTTCAAGCCTAAGCTCATCAAAAGAGACAAAGAAGGTCACCTTTTACTAGAAAAAAAAAAAACAATACAGCAAGAGAAAATAACAATTATCAACATCTATGCCCCAAACATAGGTGCAGTCACTTTCATAAAACAAACTCTGTTTGATATAAAATCACACATAGATCCCAATACACTAACACTAGGAGACTTCAACACTCCTCTCACATCACTAGATCGATTTTCTAAAAAAAAAAAAAAAAAGAAAAAATGGTCAGTAAAGATGCTTTGGACCTAAATAATACCATAACCAAATGGACCTGTTAGACACATACAGAATATTTCGCCCAACTACAACTGAATTCACATTTTTCTCGGCAGCACATGGAACCTTCTCCAAAATGGACCACATTCTGGGCCACAAGGAGAGCACTGGCAAATTAAAAAAATGTACCATAATTCCCTGCATCTTTTCAGACCACAATGGAGTGAAACTAGAAATCAACTCTAAGAAGACCCAGAGTAACCATGTAAACACATGGAGACTGAACACCACATTGCTGAATGAGGAATGGGTCATAGAAGAAGTAAGGGGGGAAATTAAAACACAATATATCAAAACCTCTGGGACACCTTAAAGGCCATACTAAGAGGAAAATTTATAGCACTGAGTGCCCATATAAGAAGAACGGAAATTCACCAAATAAATAACCCAATGACACAGCTCAAAGCCCTTGAAAAACAAGAACAGTTCAACCCCAAAGTCAGTTGGGGAGGAGTCAGTAGAAGGCAGGAAATCATGAAAATCAGAGCAGAAATTAATGAAATAGAGAACAAAAAAACAATACAGAAAATCAACAGAACCAAAAACGGGTTTCTTGAAAAAAATATACAAGATAGATAAACCATTGACCAACCTAACCAAAAGAAAGAGAGAATCAACCCAAATTACCAAAATAAGAGATGAAAAAGGTGATATTACCACCAACAGTATGGAAATACAGAGGATAGTCACAAACAATTTTGAAAAAATATACTCCAACAAAATGGAAAATCTGGAAGAAATCAACAGGATTTTAGATACATACACCCCTCCTAAACTGAGTCAAGAAGATATAGACAACTTAAATCAACCAATAAACATCAAGGAAATAGAAACAGCAATAAAAAGTTTACCATCAAACAAAAGCCCAGAGCCAGATGGTTTTCCAAGTGAATTTTATAAAACATTTATGGAGGATCTAATCCCCATACTCCACAAACTATTCCGTGAAATAGAAAGAAACTGGACCCTCCCAAACACTTTCTACGAAGCCAGCATCACATTAATACCAAAGCTAAATAAAGTCAGCTCAAGAAAAGAAAACTATAGGCCTGTATCACTGGTGAACCTAGATGCAAAACTGCTAAACAAAATACTACCAATGCACATTGAAAACTTCATCAAGAAAATTATACACCATGACCAAGTCGGGTTCATCCCAGGGATGCAAGGCTGGTTCAACATACGAAAACAATCCATGTAATTCACCACATAAACAAACTCAAAGAAAAAATTACACGATCATCTCAATTGATGCTGAAAAAGCATTTGACAAAATCCAACACCAATTCATGCTAAAAGCACTTCAGAGAATCGGAATAGAAGGAACATACCTCAAAATCATAGAGTCAATATACAATAGGCCTACAGCCAATATCATATTAAATGGAGAAAAACTGTAAGAGTTCCCAGTATAAACAGGAACAAGACAAGGATGTCCATTATCACCTCTTCTGTTCAACATAGTACTTGAGACTCTAGCCAGAGCAATAAGGCAAGAGAAGGCAATCAAAGGGGTAAAAATAGGGAAAGAAGAACTAAAACTATCCCTTTTCACAGATGACATGATATTATACCTAGAAGATCCAACAAAGTCATCCAAAAAACTTAGAGAGCTGATCAACAAATTCAGCAAAGTGTCTGGATACAATATCAATCTTAAAAAATCAGAAGCTTTCCTGTATGCCAACCATAAAACCACTGAAAAAGAAATCCAGGAAACAATTCCACTCACAATAACACCCCCCAAAATAAAATACTTAGGGATTAAACTAACCAAAGAGGTAAAAAGACCTGTATAAGGAAAACTACAAAAATCTGAAAAAAGAAATCGATGAAGACCTTAGAAGATGGAAAAAACAACCATGCTCTTGAATAGGCAGATAAATATCAAAATGGCCATCCTCGCAAAAGTAATCTACATATTCAATGCAATACCCATGAAATTACCAAGGTCGCTCCTCACAGACATAGAAAAATCAGTCCTGAAATTCATTTGGAACAACAAAATGCCCAGGATAGCCAAAGTAGTTATTAGAAATAAGAACTATGCAGAAGGTATCACAATACCTGACTTCAAACTTTACTACAAAGCAACTGGAAAACATTATATTAAATGAGATTAGTTAGTCACAAAGAGTAAAAAAGCATATGTTCTCCCTAATATGCGGATGCTGGGGAGAAGATGGGGCATAAGAGTGACTCCAGGTGAAAAAGGAAAAACCCTAGATGAGCAAAGAAGTTGACTTAACTGAAGGTGATGGATGGGAGGGTGGGGGGGACACCATAATGCACATGATGTACTTTCACAAATATATTAACGTGAATCACTAAAGTGAACTTGAGAAGGAGGAAGGGCGAGGGAGTGGGGTGGGAATTGGGGAAGGGGTTACATGAGAAATGTGTGCATATATGCCTTTATCAGCTTGTACCTAACAAAGATGTATGATTACAATGCACCAATTAATATAAAAAAGAGTGAGCTTCTCAAG
>PVLC010046065.1:0-11556 GCA_004027655.1 Graphiurus murinus | reverse complement strand
TCTTAGAAACTTTAAAATCATCATTTTTGGCGTAAAAATTGGACAGGGGTTTTGTTCTATAGTATGTCATCTTTGTATTTGTCCATTTTTCATAACTAAAGTTAAATAACTGAGGCTGCATACTTAAAAGGAAAAGAGATTTATTTGGACCCATAGTTCTGATCCAAGGTTGAGGGCCCACATCTGGTGATGCCCCCACCCACCCTCTCTTTCTTCCTGCCTTCCTTTCTTTTTTCTTCTTTGGGTAAACTAGGGTTTGAACTCCAAAGCATTCTACTTCTGAGCTACACCCCAAGCCCTGTTTTATTTTTATTTTGAAACAGGGTCTCACTAAGTTACTACACACTGGTCATAAACCTGTGATCCTCCTGTCTCAGCCTTTGAAGTACTGGGATTACAGGCATTTGCCACTACCAGGAGGTGATGGCTGCCGCCACTGCCACCTTCTCCTATTCCTCCTTCTCTTCCTTCTTCCTCTTCTTTCTCTTTCTCCCTCCTCTTTCCTTTTCTCCTCCTCCTCCTTCCTCTTCTTTATTTCTCCTCCTCTCCCTTCCCGTTTCCTTTCTCTTCCTCCTTCCTCTTTCTTCTTCCTCATCCTCCTCTTCTTCCCTTTCCCTCCTCCTTTTCTTCCTCCTCCTCCTGTGTGTGCAGTGCTGGGAATTGCACTCGGGGCATTCTGTCTCCAAGCTATACCCCAGCACTATTTTATTTTTTATTTGGAAACAGGGTTTTGATGAGTTGCTCCCAGCCTCGCTGTGTTGCTACAGCTGGCTTTAACCCTGTCATCCTCTTGTCTCAGCTTCCCAAGTACTAAGATTACGTCACTATGCCCAGCCAGGTGATGGCCTTCTGGAATCAGAATTCCAAAGCAGTGTAGGGCTTCACATGACAAGAGACAAGGGGTGTGTGTGTGTGTGTGTGTGTGTGTGTGTGTGTGTGTGTGTTTTGTTCTCCCTGACCTTACCTAATCTTATTTTTCTTTTCTTTTTTTGGGGGGGAGGGGCAGTACTGAGGTTTATCTCACTAAGTTGTGGAGAGCCTCACTAAGTAGCTGAAGCTGGCCCCAAACTCAGATCTTCCGGCCCCCAAGTACTGTAAGAATTGTTTAAGGAAAGATAGTGAGATCACAGAAATGAACCAGTAACAGTAGACCAGGCTGATTTGAAACCAAATCATGTGAAACTTCTAAAAATATATAATTATTATAACAAAAATTCAATGGAAGTATCAAAGAGCAGAAGAAAAGAGGACAGAACTGAAAAAATACATGCAAAGAAATGACCAAGAATGAGATTAACAGTGCTTAACAGAATATGTCTTTTCCAGGATGCTAGAATTTGAAGCCTCTTAGTTCTTGAAGGGTTGATAAGGACTTTTGAGGATTAAAAATGTATTTTTCCCCTACTAATCAATAGAAGAGTGAAGTGCAGAGCTGTTTTTACTTAAAAGTTTTGGTGAGAAATGTTTGTTTTTACTTTTGCCAGTGTATTTACATTTTTTGTGTGGTCTTATTTGACTGCTGTTCTGATTTTTATGTTTTCATTAGTAAGTAATTACTGACAAGAAAATAGAAAATGCAAAAGAAAGTTTCAGAAGACTAAAGTAAAAATGTCTAATAGTCATCCTAATTGGAATGTTAGAAATGAGTGATGAACAAGTGAAGCCAGGTTTCAGAAAATTTTCCCAAAAAGATAAGAGAAGAAATCCATACCTCTACATGCTGCAATAAAACACTAGAGACAAAGAGCAATGACATAAAAGCAAAGACAAAAGAAAATCGCAGAAACAGTGAGAACACAAAGATAAGGGAATTCAAACTGTTAAAGAGAAAATAACTGAGCACCCCGTAGTCTTAAGGATGGAGGGAAGTTAGGCATGGTGGTGCATGTGGTACACACCTGTAATCCCAGCAACTGGAGGCTGAAGCAGAGGATCCCGTGGGCCCAGGAGTTTGAGGCCAGTCTGGTCAACCAAGTGAGACTCTGTCTCAAAATAAAATAAAGAGCCAGGCGCAGTGAGGCATGCCTGTAATCTCAGTACTTGGAAGGCTGAGACAGGAGGATCGCAGGTTCAAAGACCGCCTCACCAACTTAGGGAGGCCCTGTTTCAAAAAAAAAAAAAAAAAATTGGTCTAGAGGTGTAGCTCAAATGTAGAATGCCCCTGGGTTCAATCCCCAGTACAAATACATATGTATGTACGTATGTCTGGGAGTGTAGCTCTTGCTTAGCATGAATCAGGCCTTAGTTGGGTTCAATCCCCAGTACAGCAACAAAACATCAAAGAATGAAGGTGCTTACAGATTGGAAAAATAAAAACAATGCAAAAATATATTTTAAGGAGAGTAAGATATATAGGAAAGATATTTGCAAGACCTATAATAGATAACAGATTAATACCTAGGAAATATAAAGAGTGTCTGAAATTCATCTTTAAGAAAAAGACAATCTGTGGGAAACTGGGAAAGTGAAAAGCCAGATAAATACAAATTGAGATCATATGTATATTTTACACATGCTGGGTTGTCAGAAATCAAGAACTCTTGACAGTAGATGCAGCGGCATATGCCTATAATCCCAGCTCTGGAGGCTGAGCCAGGAGGATCACTTGATCTCAGGAAGTCAAGGCTAGTCTGGATAACAGGAAAACTCTTCTCAAAAAACAAACAAAAGAAGACTGACAACAAAAGTCTTTTAGAGAGAAACTAGAATTTTCATAAACTATTTGTAGGAGTGTAAATGCATTTATAACTACCTTGGAAGACAATTTGGCATTGTCTTGTGAAATTTAACACTCATAATCATACAGTACAGAAACTCCTTGCCAAGGTAAACTCTTCTATGTGTGCATCATAAAATATTTACAAGGGTATTTATAGAAACACTGGCTCATAATAGTAAAATATTGGCAACAATTTGAACAGCCATCACCATGTGAGTAGATTAATAAATTGTGGTATAGTTACATAATAGAATAGTTTGTAGTTGTGAAAATGAGTAAATCGTAGTTTTTCACCAGAAATTGAATGAATTTTAGAAACCTTTACTACTAGCCAGACATGGTGGCACACACCTGCAATCCCAGTACTTGAGATGCTGAGACAGGAGGTCCCAGGTTCGAGAATAGCCTCAGCAAAGTAGTGAGACTCTCACCAACCTAGTAAGACCCTGTTTCAAAATAAAAATAGGGCTTGGGGTGTAGCTTGGAGGTAGAATGCCTTTGGGTACACATACACACATACACACAAATACCTCTAATACTAAATTTAAAAAAGATTCCCATAGAGCGTGGTGGCATACTCCTGTAATGCCAGTACTTGACAGGCCAAGTCAGGAAGATCTCAGGTTGGAGGACAGCCTCAGCAACTTAGCAAGACCCTGTTTCAAAATTAAAAAGGGCTGGGTGTGTAGCTCCAAGGTAGAATGCACCTGGGTTCAGTCCTCAGTACCACAAAAAAAAAAAAAAAAAAAAAAAATCAACTTAGTATCTGGAGGATGAGAAAGCATTTCCATTTCTGATAGTTTGTCGTTCTTTTTTATTCTTTATTATGAAACAGGGTTTCACTAAGTTGCAGAGGGCCTCACTAAGTAGTTGAGGCTCGCCCCCAAACCCGCAATCCTCCTGTCTCCGCCTCCCAAGTACTGGGATTACAAGTGTGCGCCACCATGCCTGGCTGGCATGTGTCATTTAATGAAGCACTACCCTAGGTGTTGCATGTCCAGGGGTAAAGAGCCAAACCTTGCTCCATGGAGCTTATTTCAACTGAAAAGCAGAGGAGGGACAGAAAAGAAACACTTAAATATACTAGGTAGTGTCTGTGAAATATTAGAAAGTCATAAGTACTATTGAAAACAAGATAAACTAGAGTGTAGATTAAGGGGGGACCAAGAATTCCAGAAGAGAGGTGGGGGCAGCGATACGTCATAGTATTAAAGAGGGTGGGTAAGGCTCCTTAAGAAGGTGAGATATTATCAAAATTTAAAATCAGGGAAACGAGCAAGTGTATTTAGGTTGAGTATCCTGAAACGTAAAATCCCAAATCCATAAACCTCCAAAATTTTTCAGCACCAACATGATGCCACCTGTGGAAAATTCCACAGCCCAACCTCATGGGACAGGTCACAGTCAAAACACATATATGCAGATATTTCAGAGTTTAAAAAAAATCGAAAATCCTAAACACTATGATCCCAAGCATTTAAGATAAGGTTATAGCATTTAAGATAAGCCTGTAATCCCAGCATTTGGGAGGCTGAGACTCGAGGATCCGGGTTCCCGGCCAGCCTCAGCTGCTTGGTGAGGCCCTCCGCAACTTAGTGAGACCTGGTTTCAAAATAAAGAATAAAAAAATAGGGCTGGGGGTATTAGCTCGGAGGTAGAATGCCCCTGAGTTCAATTCCCAGTACTGAAAAAAAAAAAAAAGATAAGCCTGTATTCAGAGAAAGAGGTTTCCACTTGAGAGAAATAAGTCAGAAGTGACTTCAAGATTTTGACTTGAGAAACTGAAAGGATGGAGTTGCATCAACTCAGATGGAGAAAGCCGTAAGAGAAGAGAGTTTGCAGAGGACAGTCAGGACTTCAGTTTTACATGTGCTGGATTGGAGATGGCTACTAGGTTTCCAAGTAAAGGTGTAGAGTAAGCCGAACATGCTCATCTAGAGCTCAAGGGAAAATTTGGAGAAAGTAAAAATGTATGCCAGTGGCAGAACCAACACTAATTCATTCTTTCTTATACCTAACTGGACCTGAACAATATTATTATTATTACTACTACTACTATTATTATTATTATTATTATTATTATTATTATTATTATTAGCAGTGGGGATTGAGCCCAGAGGCATTCTACCTCTGAGCTACACCCCCAGCCCTTTTTATTCTTTGTTTTGAAACAGAGTCTCACTAAGTTGCTGAGGCTGGCCTCGAATCTATGGTCCTCCTGTCTCAGACTCCCAAGTACTGGGATTACAGACATGTGCCACCACTCCCAGCTTGAACCTAATAAATTTGAAAGAATTACGTTTCATGAAGATGAACACAATAGGAATGAATAGGACTATTATAAACCCCAGTGAGAATGCAGTGAGAAGATGTTTCTGGTGGCATTTTTTTTTTCAGTTCTCTCCAAAGATGATGTAAATATAGTAGAACATTCGTGTTGCCCCAAATGGACATATTTGCCATTTTGAGATGGCAGATTTTCTGAGAATTTCTGTATGACTTCTATTATTATCCTCTCTCTCTCTCTGTCTCTGTCTCTGTCTCTCTGTCTCTACTGTGATGGTGAGGCACTTTTTCAACAACATAAATAAATGAACCGAATTTAGCAGGAAATTACACAACATAGAGAATTCCAAAAAATTATCCACATGTGGATTTTTATTGGCCCTGATCATGTGTTAGAATGAAATGATTATAACTTTGCCAAACTTCTTAGCACAATTATAAAGGCTGGGGCATGCTATTGGAATGATTTTGCAGAGAGACTGAACTGATTACATGGTGTTTTATTTGCATTACATTAAGTCCAGAGCACTTCTTAGAGCAGGCTGAAAACCAAATATAGAGCCAAGGTACACTGAATGACATCAGTTGGATATGGTCAGTATCTTAAGAGCTAAAAAAGCATGCTCTGATTCTTTATTTTATTGCAAAGAAGTGTGAGTTCCAGAGGGACTTGTCCAACGTAGACTGTTGAGAAGCCACCTTTCTGATACCCAGGCCAGTGTGCCTTTAGCCATAGAATGTTGATTCCTTGTGTCACAAAGACTTAAATATTGCTTTTTTTTTTTTCATATCCCTTTGTAGGGTTTCTTCCGGAGGACCATTCGATTGAAGCTTATTTATGATAGGTGTGATCTTAACTGTAGGATCCACAAAAAAAGTAGAAATAAATGTCAGTACTGTCGGTTTCAGAAATGCCTTGCTGTGGGGATGTCTCATAATGGTAAGTGAACACTTAACAACATATACTTTTGCATTCTCACTGTAGCGCCCGGGTCGTTGGGCACTAGGCCCATTGGCAGAAATATCTAGCTTTTCCACAAAACATCAGGCTTCAGGGTATCAAGTGCCAGTCAGCCGTTTCCCATGTAGGTCAGTATTTTTCAACTTTTAGTATAGAATCTGTCTTTTCTGTGACTGTATGTCTGTGATAATGGGAGAAGATCTTTGAAGTCAGTCTTCTTTAAATTGACTGCAGTGCATCTGAGAAAATTAAATTTTTGTTCCATTGTATAGGTATTTGGTTTTCACAGTGAAAACCATCAAGACACGTAGGAATCACTAACTCTACCTTTTAAACCATTTTACAAAATCGGAGTTGTTAATATGGGTCCGTTCCTCTAAGGGCAAGAATGTATTATGTATAGAGCCATCAGCAGTATTGAACAGGATGGAAATTTTGTCCAGCTTCCCTAAACAGTTGACCACATCTGCTTTGTAGCAGTATACAACTGCAGTCACTTATTGCAAAATAATTTGCTGGTTTTATTCCATCAGTTTTCCTTTTATTTCAAACCTATAAAACATAAGGGCAAGTCTTCAAGTCAAGGGCCATATTTTAAGTGATGCAATCAAGTTGCAATAAACTTATTTCATCTTTATGAAGAAATCATTGACTTTGAGTTCATTATCATCAAGATAGTCTAGCAAAGCATGCCAGTTCTGCTTTTAACAATATTTGGCTTTTGTCTATTAAAAAACTGTCACTTCACACATTCATGTGAAATATAATTCCTCGTACTTACAGCCGCTACACACATTGATGTAAAATGTATTTCCTGTTTTCATAGGCACAGTACACATTCACTTAAAATATACTCCCTCTTAAGCCGGGCGTGGTGGCGCACGCTGAGACCGGAGGATCCAGGTTCGCGGCCAGCCTCTGCTACTTAGTGAGGCACTCCGCAATTTAGTGAGACCCGGTTTCAAAATAAAGAATAAAAAATAGAGCTGGGGGTGTAGCTCGGAGGTAGAATGCCCCTGAGTTCAATCCCCAGTACCGCAAAAAAATATATATATATACTCCCTCTTATTGTTTATGGGAAAATATTATTTAAACCCCCGCCTATAGGCTGAGGGTGTATTTCTGTAGTCGAGAAAAGGTTTAGTATGCAGGAGACCCTGGGTTCCATGCCTAACACTGCAAAACAAAAAAAACCCCAATGTATATAGTATGGATGGTATAATTTTCACCTCCCAGAAAAGTCAAAGAAAGCTATCATAAGCTTCATAATAAGATCACCATTATTAACTTATTCAATATAGAGAGAGGGGCAGTTTTATTATTGGTGTATTGTAATCATACATCTTGATGAAGTTCTGGGTGATAGAAGCATACATGATGGAGTGTTCAATTCCTGAAAGGCAAGAAAAAAATAGAAGTTGAATGTCATGACATTGGAGGCTTATGCAGCTCAACACTTAAAGGATTGCAAACATGACTAAAAAAATCTCATCTTAGAGGTTTTTTATGGGAATGTGTTTGCTGCACAGAAAAGAAACATCCATATGCTCTGTACACAAAAAAGGAAACTTGATAACTAGGTTTAATTAGTTTTGTCTGTTATTCAGATGAAGAAAACATTTCTAAATACAAAGTCTCTTCTATGTGGTTGTAGTCACTGTTTAAAATTTATTACTTTTACTTTGTCCAGTATGAGGCATCAGTAATGTTTCCATTCATACAGAATGCCTTTCCAAGTTACCCAAAGAGGCGTCTAGTATTATCCAAAATCAGCGCTCAGCTCTTTGCAATGTCCACAAGAAAAAATGAACATCCCACAAAATAAATTTACCCTGTTGTATGTTATTTTTATTTCTGCTCTTTGGTCTCTAGTTTGTCCATTCAGAGTATTTGAAGGCAACTTCTGAAGTGATATTCAAAGAACTCAAAGAGCCTTGGGGAAGACGGCTAGAAAATTACTGAAATCAGTGATCATTAAGTCTTTTCGAAACTGAAAATTCTATTCTTTATAATCAAAAAACCTAACTCACTGAATTCTTTACTTTTCAATCAGCTATTGCATATCTTAGAGACAATGTTACAGTCTTCTCAAATATGTAAGCATCTGGTGTGTCAGCTGTGTGAATTTAAAAGTTTTCAACTATAGGTGTGGTGGTACACACCTATAATCTCAGTACTTGAGAGGCTGAGAGGGGAGGATCATAATAAGTTCATGGCCAGCCTCAACTTAGCAAGGCCCTCCACAACTAAAACCCTGTTTCAAAATAAAAAAGAATAATAAAGTAGGGCTGGGGGTGCAGCTCAGAGATACAGTACCTCTGAGTTCAATCTCCAGTTCCCCCCAAGAAAGTTTTCACCTATATGTTTTGGTGTCATAAAATATAATTTGTATACCTGAATCAAGTCTACATGTTCTGATCAATTGCCCAGCAATTTAAATTTGTTTGGTGATTATATAGTAATTTAGCCCCAGAGTACAAATCCAAAGCAGGCTGGGTTAGAGAAAATATAAATGGCACATTAAGTTACATATGGTGGGTTAGTTAGCTTTCTGCCAGTATAAGCAATACCTGGCTGGGGCCCTTATACCCCAGTCAAGGGCACACCTCCCGAGACCCAACTTCCTTCTACTAGTCCCCACTTCTTAAAGATTCCTCCCAATAGTGCCACAGGCTAGGGACCAAGCCTTTAATACACAGGCCTCTGGGGAACATTTCAGACCCAAACTGTAGCATACAGTTAAAGCTCTTCAGGTGGAACTTACATTTGATTGTACCACATAGCCTAAACGTTGTAGAAGAACATGGTATTAGAATATTTCCAGTTAGAAAGAGTTGTTTCTCAAATATCCACTTTTACCTTTGGGTAGAAAAAGCACTGGAGTATTGGATTGATTGATGTGCTTTGGAAACAACTTTGGTTTGTTGTTGTTTTCTTGTAAGCAATCAAGATAAATATATGTTCCAAAATATTTTGGTCATTTAACAATCTATCATTTCTAGACCATGGGTCAGTCCCGCTGATTGCTCAGAAATCTTCCTGAGTCATTCCAAGCATAATCAACTCAATACCCTGTCTAGACACCACCTTTAGAGGAAAGCTCAAATTGAAAGTGAAGCAGAAATAAAGACCCACTTTCTAGGTGACCCAGAGGTGCTTGTAACTTACTAGTGATCATTGTATCAGTTACTACTTGCCAGAGAAACTGGCATCTATAGTGGGCCCTTGCCCATGTTTTTAGTTTTTCAAAGCAATGCATGCTGATGTTCGTTCCTTCCTCCCTTCTTTCCTTCCTTTTGTACTGGGGATTAAACCCAGGGGGTTTTACCTCCAAGCTACACCCCAGCCCTATTTTATTTTTTATTTTGAAACACGGTCTCTCTAAAGTTGCTGACAGTCTCACTAAGTTGCTGAGGCTGCCCTAGAACCTGTGATCCTCCTGTCTTGGCCTCCCAAATACTAGTATTACAGGTTTACATCACCACACCTGGCTGGGGTTTGTTTTAAAGGCCTGTTGTCAGAGCCTGTCATGTTGGCACACGCTTGTAATCCCAGTATTTGGGAGGCTGAGACAGGAGGACCCGGGTTTGTGGCCAGCCTCAGCTACTTAGTGAGGCCCTCCACAACTTGGTGAGACTCTGTTTTAAAACAAAGAATAAAAAATAGGACTAGGAGTGTAGCTGGGAGGTAGAATGCCCCTGGGTTCAATCCCCAGTACCACAAAAAAAAAAAAAAAAAAAAAAGGTAACAGCCTTTAATACACAAGGCAGGTCTGTTACTCAAACCTACAGTGCATTCACCATCATCCACAAAACAGCCCCACCTCCTCTCACCACTCTTTCCACTTATACTTCAAGAAAATTGTGCTTTGCTGTCCCTGGAAAATTCTCTCTTTGGATACATCTGGGACTCTGGAGATGATGTCCTTTTGTTTCCTATCAAAAATCCTACCTGAGCCGGGCGTGGTGGCGCACACTTGTAATCCCAGTACTTGGGAGGCTGAGACAGGAGAACTGCAGGTTCGTGACCAACCTCAATAACTTAGTGAGGCCCTCTGCAACTTAGTGAGACCTTGTTTCAAAATACAGAATAAAATAGGACTGGGGTTGTAGCTTGGAGGTAGAATGCCCCTGGGTTCTATCCCCAGTACCACAAAAAAAAAAAAAAAAAAAAACCCACCAAAAAACCTACTTGATATTCAAAACCCAATTCAAAGGTCTTCTTTTCCATAAGACTTTTCTGATTCCTTGTTTTTCTACTTCTGCATGGTTTATAACTTTCTAGGATATCACATTGTTCCCCAGAAAGCAAGGGAGTGATTAGATCTATATTACTAAAAACTAAGCCACTGAAAACCTTTTTATGGATAACTGAGAGGGAAAAGAAAAGAATCAAGGAAATCCATCAGAAATAAAAGTAAAATAGGGCTGGAGCGTAGCTTGGAGGTAGAATGCCCCTGGGCTCAATCCTTAGTACAAAAAAAAAAAAAGAGAGAGAGAGAAAGAGGAGAAAACTGGGATGTAACTCAGTGATAGTGTACCTATGGGTTTCAACCCCAGTACTGCAAAAAAGAATATAAATGAAAATTTTTATTTTCTTAACAATTTCAGATTTCTATATGTTGTATACAAATCTAGTCCCACCAAATGGGATGTGATTTTCATCCCTTTTCTGAACCTCAGGTATGTAAAAATGCTAAATTGCACTGATAGGTAAACCTAATGTATAGCATGGTCATTTAACAATACAGGTCATTTGTTCATAAGATTTTACCTTTTGGGGAAACTTCAACTTATATTTTATTTAGATTATAGCAGGAGGATTTTTCTTTAATATCTCCTAGTTTTATAATGATTTTTAAAGTTACTTGTGCTCATTTTTGTTAGGTATGAGAAAGCAGGACTTTGAATGTAATAAGCAGCGGTCTTTAACTGTTAACTGATTGATTACCCACTAGAGGTTGGGCAAATGCTTTCTTAGGCATGTAAATGTCTATGTTTTTTTTAAATTTCTTACATGTAAAAATCTAATCAGAGCTTAGAACAATGTCTGACACATGATAGTCACTTAGTAATACTCATCTAGTAAAGGGATGGAATTGCGTGGTCTATGAAATAACTAAACAGATGGTAGTTGGTGCTAGCCACTTCTATTTTATATATGACAACTGATTTTTCTCAAGTTTCATACCACAATCTCCCTTTCTCCCTTCCTCTTTCCCTCCCTTCCTTCTTTTTTTTTTTTTTTTTTTTTTTTTTTTTTTGGTTTGTTTGTTTTCAGTGCTAAGGATAGAACCCAGGACATCATGCATGCTAAACAAGGGCCATACTACTGAGCTGCAGCTCCACCCCCAACTTAGGCCTTACTAACCTCATAAGTGTTCTTCTTTCTTTCTTTTCTTCTTTTTCTGCTTTCACACTTCCTCACCCCACAAGAAGCCACACATTAAGGATATTGTCTTTTTTTTTTTTTTTTTTTTTTTGCGGTACTGGGGGTTGAACTCAGGGGCATTCTACCTCCAAGCTATACCCCCAGCCCTATTTTTAATTACTTATTTTGAAACCGAGTCTCACTAAGTTGCAGAGTGCCT
>PVLC010046064.1:0-11564 GCA_004027655.1 Graphiurus murinus | reverse complement strand
ACTGGGGATTGAACTCAGGGGCATTCTACCTCCGAGCTACGCCCCCAGCCCTATTTTTTATTCTTTATTTTGAAACCGAGTCTCACTAAGTTGCGGAGTGCCTCACTAGGTAGCTGAGGCTGGCCGCGAACCCGGATCCTCCGGTCTCAGCCTCCCGAATGCTGGGATTACAAGCGTGCGCCACCACGCCCGGCTCCTAAAAATTTTTTTTTTTAAATTTTGAAACAGGGTCTCACTAAGTTGCTGAGGCTGGCCTCAAATCTGAGATACTCCTGTCTCAAGCACTGGGATCACAGAGTGTGCCACCACATGCCCATAAAAAAAATAATAATAATAAGTTTTTTGGTAAAGGGGATTGAACCCAGGGGCAGTCTATTACAGAGCTACATCCCCAGCCCTTTTAATTATTTTGTTTTGAAACAAGGTCTCATGAAGTTGCTAAGTGTCTTGCTAAGATGCTGAGACTGGCCTCGAACCTGCGATCCTCCTGTCTCAGCCTCCCAATACTGGGATGACAGGTGGCCAATCACCGAGTCTTCTTACACTACTTCCCTCTTGGGTTTCCTGTTTTGGGGGGAGGTCTGCAGGCAAGCTGGCAGCACAGGCACTGGAACAGGTTTTCCTCCTCAGCGGCCTGATGGGGTCCTGCAAGCACTTCCTTCCTCCCTGCCCTTGGGGTGTCGTCCAGCACTGACCCCTGTGGTTTTGCCTCCATGGCAGTCAAGAAAAAAAAAAGCCAGGCTGTCCACGCTGGAGTAAGAGTTGAGAGGCATTTCCTTAACAATAGAATCCCAGGCTGCACACTCCAGGGACGGGCTCAGCTCTGCAGAGGCAAAGCCTGCAGTCTCCCAAGGCTCTCCCAGCTCTGTGACTAGAACCTGTTTCTGAAGGAGACGCCATGGGTAGCTCCCTCCTGCTGGGCTGGCTCCGAAGAGGACCTTGGCTCTGTCCCTCTCCCTTTCAGCCACCCTGTGTTCCAGCTGATCACAGCAGCTCAGCCTGAATTGCACCGGCCCAGGCAGGGCCAGCCTGAGTGTGTGATCCCCACAGCGGGCCAGACACAAAAGGCTTTCTGGAGAAGAAGGCCTGGAACTGAGCCCCGATGGTGGGTAAGGAGCGGGCTGGCTACAGGGTAGGAATGGACGGGAGAGTCTGCGCCCACCCTGGAATCCCCTGGACAGCCCTCACTTGACCTTGAAGACCGGACCAAAGATCTTCAAAGTTCGGTAGCCATGACTGACACATGCTCTGGACCAACAGTGAGAGAGATGTAGGCCCTCCTTGGCCAGAGCCACTGGGCACCTGGCCACCCCCAGGTCCAGTCTGCAGTTCCCTAATGTCTAGGGTGCAGGCCTGTCTCTTTTTCTTGAGTAGGGAGAACTCCTCTAAAATTCGTCCCCTGGGCTTCAGGGAGGTTGATCGGGCTCTCAGCTATAGTCACTAGAATGCAGATCTATCCTTGTCCTGATCCTTGTTTCTGTATTCATCTATCTGCTGTGTGGCTTTGGCAAGCCCCACAACCTCTCTGGGCCAGTTTCCCCATTGGTAAAATGAAGAGCATAGCCTGTCCCTTACAAGGGTCTGAGGGTTATGCTTTCATGCCTGCAATGTACTTAGCCCACAGTAAGTGTCGGTGCTGAATTATCAAAGGTCATTGCCTCTCTCTCTCTCTCTCTCTCTCTCTCTCTCTCTCTCTCTCTCTCTCTCTCTCTTTCTCTCTCTTTCTCCAAACCTTATCAGTTAAGGCAGGTACATCACAGAGGAACGTGTCACCTTGCAGAGGAGCCCTCCACCCCAGGGCCTCCTGTCTCTTTGCAGTCCTGCTAGGACTCTAGTATCTGCTCCTTTCTTACTTCCCAGGGACAGACCTGTCCAGCCCATCCCTTTAATACCTCCCAACCCATCTCTGCTCTGGTCCCCCACACTCCCCTCCAACACACAAACACACACATGCACACTCACATACACAAAACTACAATCACATATGTACAGCTACAGATAACCACATACCCGCTCCTGTGTAGACTGACCTTCCAGAAACCCAGGTTTGAGCGTACCCAAATAACTTAGATACTCAGGGGAAAAACAGCTTTACAAGGCTCCAGAAGGTAAAGAGGCCAGTCCCCTCACACCTGGGAAGTTAGCACTAACGAGATAGAGCAGAGGCTATCTCAGAGAAAAGAAGTAACCCTACGCGACACGGCCTGCAGAATTGTATGTTGTGAACCCCAGCTCTCTGGTCGGACAGCGAAGGGTTAAACCTGTTGCCCTGCCATTTCCCTGCTTGGTGACCTCCCGAAGTTATTTTAACCTCCCTGGGTCTCCACTGTGGCATCTGAAAAGCGAAGATATCAGGGCCCATCTTTGAGCAGATGGTGAGAGTCAATCCAGAAGATAACTTGGCACAGAGTGGGCGCTTGGCTGGGAGTCGGCGAGCAGCTTCTTAGCATTATGACCAGGCAGTCGGAGCCCGAGAAATTGCTGAAGACAGGAGGAGACCTGGACAGCTTGGGTATGTGTGTGTGTGTGTGGGGGGGGTATTGAACTGGCTTCATGGGTGGGTCAGGGAGTCGGTGGAAGTCACGTAGCTGGGGGAGGGGAATTTGCACACGCAGGATCGTGGAGGAACTTGCATACCCAGAATGGTGGAGGGGAATTTGCACACGCAGGATCATGGTCGGCAGAGGGATTCTTCTGCAGGTAGGAGAGCATTCTAAAAGGAAACACTAAGCCTCCTATAAACCTCTATTCCCCAGACTCTTTTGGAACTAGTGGGAGGCCCTGAGCATTGACTCCATCCCTGAGTGTGTTGTAACAAGCACCGATGTACACAATGAGGAGGCTCGGGCCCAGGTCCCAGGGACCAGGTCAGAGCCTACTGAGAGAGCCAGGACTCCTCTCAGTCACTGGAATCAGGAACAACGGGAGCTTCGGGACCAACACCCTCAGCTTTGATCACTTACTAGTCACATGACCTTAGGGAAATTTGCATAACTGGGCTTCTTTAAAAAAAAATTTTATCAGTGCCTTATAATTGTACAGGAGTGAGATTCCTAGTGATGCATTCACATATAACATACTTTTGCGACATACTTTGTCGCCTTCCCTCTATCTCTTGTGGGGCGGGCCTAGCGCAGAGTCAGGCAAACAGCCGGGGCTCAGCCACGGTTGTCAGCAACCAGAACCCGGGTGCCAGCCTTCCTCCCGGCTCCGCTTCCTGCCTGAGCTTTTAACTTCCCTCTCAGAGGGAGGAGGACGCAGACCTCGTAGTCACCCTCCGTGATGTTCCTCGATGTGAACGCGAAGGCGCCTCTCCTCTTTGGAAGAATTCAAAGGGCCTGGAAACTTGTTTATTAGGACAAGCTGTGGGAGTCTGTCCTGCTGGGCGGAGGCGCTGACCTCTCCCATCCTTCCCTGCATACTTCTCCCCAGCGACATCTTTTCATGTTCCCTGGCCCACTTGGGTGAGTCACAGATCTGTAAATCCCGACCGCAGAAAGCTTGGCAAAGCGTGTTAGGTGTTTATTGGGAGGGGAAGGAGGCAATGATCAAAACATTGGCCGTGGCTCTAGTCTCGGAAACTTGCAAGAGCCAGTTTTAAAGCCGGTGTTTGAAGCAGCTAAGCAGATTCATGGGGCTCTCGCTCTCTCTTTTTCTCTCTCTCTCTCTTTTTAATCCCCAGCCATAATGAGAGTAAGATTATAAAATACTCCTTAGCTGCTCTCGGATCTTGGGGCTGCCGAATGGAAACTGAGAAATGCAGTTCAGTTTCCGGCTTTCCTGTTGACACAGCACACGGGGGGTTCAGATGCAGCGCCCCCGATGGGATGACGCATGCGCAAGTTGCTGGTCTCGGAGCACCCCGGGGCGCATGCGCAGGCTGCAGGTCTCTGCGCACCCCCGGATGCATGGGCAGGTTGCAAGACTGCGCACTACGTACTGCATCGGGCCTCTGAGCACGCTGTTCTTGCTTCCATTCCTCCTACTTCAGGAAACACTTGCCGCCCTGTGCCAGGCGCGGGGCTGGGCTCTGGGGACAAAGAGATAAGTCAGACGCAGCTGCTGACCTCAAGACTTAGTGAAGGAGAGAGAGTAACGGAGGGGGAGACCCAGGCTGTATCCGCAACATGAGTAGTTCCCCAAATGCGCCAAGAAGGCGAGGCCTTTCTCAAGAGAGCACACCTGCTCGTCCTTCAGGACCTCGCTCGCGTCCCCTCCCCTGGGAAGTGACCCCTCTGGTTGAGCTGGTCAGTGCTCTTGTCCACGCTGCATGTTGGACACGCCCTCCCAAGCTACCCCCCAACGAAATCCATGCCCGCACGGTTTGTCTGCCTGGCGGTTTGGAGAATGGACACCGTTTCTCCTCCGCTGCATCTCCGGGGTCCAGCTCCTGACCTACGGATGCACGGCGGGTTCCCCAGCTCTTGGCGTTGTTTATACGCTGAGCATCCCTGTCGTCACGGGGCATCACGCGAGTAAGGAGAGGGCCACACCTGAACCCTGCCTGCCAGGCTCCCCGTCGCTTCGAGCATCTGAGCCCCAAAGGGATCTGGGTGGGATTAACCCCAGGATCCCGGGCTCATTCCAGCATCCGTGGTTTGGTGGTGGTACTGGGGGGGCCCGTTCAATCAAGGAAGAAATATGCTTTGAAATGAAAACGTTTCCCTTTCTGATCTGCCTGGCTCCGCGTGCTCCCGGCCTTCTTAGTATGCATGTATTCAGCCCCCATTTCAAATCCAACCCTCCGCATCTCCTCCACCGGACGGCGACGGGCTGAGCCGGGCTCCCTGGTCTCGCCCCTCCCCTCCAGTCCGCTCCAAAGACAAATTGCTTACATCTGTCAAGGCTTTTCTGATTAATAGAGGAATACGCCGTGGGATGTCATCGGGGGTTCAGAGGCTTTTGATCAAAGGGGGAGGGGGAGCCGGGCCACACATCCCTGCTGGTTCACTTATCAGGTCAGTTAGGCACCTTCTCCCTCCACCGAGGGCCCCCGACAGGCCTCCCCGGGCCCCCGACAGGCCTCCCCATGCGCCCACCACCGGCTCTCCTTATCCAGGAGGAGATGACACCCCAGGAGGGGGGTGATGGGGAGCGAGAAGCAAGGACAGGAAGAGGAGCGAGTTGGGGGCACCATGGCCTAGGCACTGGTCCTTGGGGAAGCATACCCCCGATTCTCTTCATCCCGAGCAGCCACTGGAATGGATGTCTACCAGGCAATTCCTCCAATGAAGGAAGGAAGGGAAGAACAGAGCCAGTGAATGAAAAGGTCATAGAACAGGAGAGGGGTGCATGCGTGGAATTCCAGTCCTTGAGAGGCTGAGACAGGAGGATCACAGGTTTGAGACCCTCAGCAACCCATCGAGACCCTGTTTCAAAACAAAAAGGGGCTGGGTGTGTAGCTTGGTTGTAGAATGCCACAGGGTTCAATCCCCAGCATCATTAAAAAAAACAAAACAAAACAAAACAAAAAAACCAGAATGAATGAAGGAGTGGAGGAATGATTGAAGGAAGGCGTCAGTAAATGTCTAAATGAGCTAAGGGTTCACAGCCAGCCTGACAAAAGCTGCACTGTGCAGTACAACCTCATCTCTCCTTCCATACATCCCAGCACAGGTTGGCGATTTTGGAGGAATTCGTGCCTCTCCTCCACCCCGGCTCCATTCCAACCAGCGGACCCTTTTCCTTCCCTGGCAGCCCACGTGGTGTTTGTAGTCGCCCCTGTGTGTTAATACAGCAGGCGAGGCTTGAGGGCTCGGCGGCTCCTGTCAGAGGCAGGCATGGCACGGGACCAGGACGGGCAGACCTCCGCTCAGGCTCCCCCCTGCATGGCCAGTTCCCCAAGAAGCACCACCGTCCGTGTCGTCACAGGCTCCCTGCACCCTCGGCTTGCAAGGCCATTGCCCACTGTCTCCTAGAGGGCACCTCGGCCTGAACTTTGCAACAGGAACCCCAGAGAGCCATGTCCGGGGTCGCCGTGGAGGCTGCTAAATTGGGCTCTGAGGATTTAGATTAGCCTAATTTAATGACACGGCTGGCTGGCTGGACTGAAGTGCCTCGCTACAATTCTTTTTTTTTTTTTCTTTCAACTCACTCAACAATGATTTCCCTCAAGTTGGTTGCAGATGCAGCCTGCCCAGGAATTATAATCTGTTCCTTACTGAGCAGCAAGGAGACCACGGAGATGCTGGCTGGGTCCCCACACACGCCACCCAGGCAGGGGGCCGCGGGGCGGGCAGCGCTGTGGGCTGCGTCTATGCCATAACATGGAACTTTCAAGAAAGCCACAGAGTCCTGCTGGGCCGGGCTGGGCTGGGCTGAGCTGGCTGTCCTGGGGCCCGGCAGGCTAGAGGCTCCAGGGAGACGGCTGGCTCTACCCAGCTCTCGGCCCTGAGGGAGCATCCCAGCAGACAGACACGCTACGCACGCAGGCACAAGACACATGTGGGCACATCTGGGATGAGCTGTGCATGAACACACACAGACACAGAAGCACACATACCTAGATACAATGCACGAGCCCAGACACACAGGGTCTGCAAGACACACAGGGAGCCAGGCATGGAGGTGCACATCTGTAATCCCGGTACTTGGGAAGCTGAGACAGGAGGATTGCAGGTTGGAGGCCGGCCTTAGCAACTTAGTGAGCCCCTGTTTCAAAAAAAATATAAATAAATAAATAAAAATAAGGCCGGGGTGTAGCTCAGAGGTAGAATGCCCCTGGGTTCAATCCCCAGTAAACACACACACACACACGCAGACACACCAAGCCCACCTACCCTAATCTCCCACGGTCCCCAGCCCAGGATTCCGTTCAGTTCAATCCAACAGGTACATCTGGAGTGTGGACCAAATACAGGTTTTAATGATCAGACCTGGAGACATCTGTGGCCCAGAACTGAAGGTCACAGAGAGACATGGTCCATCCAGTGGACGCTCTCCTGTGGAAGGCATGTGAAGACACATCAGACCCAGGACCTCTCCTTAAAGCTGTAATGACAAAAATAAAGGAGCATCGTCCTCGTCATTTGGCCCAAAAGTGGGGTTTCAAAGACTGTCCACCCTGGGCTGGGCCCTGGAAGACACCTCCCATGGCCCCTGGGAACCACAGCCAGCGGGGGGAGGCACGCAGGTAAAAACATGTCCCTCGCAGCCTGGGGCCATGGCAGAGGTGGCTGTGGAGTCCTAAGGAGCCCCAGGGTGCTTGGAGGACTTCCTGGAGGAGGTGAGGGGTCTGGGAAAAACGGCAGGAAGGGCATTCTGGGTGTAAGAGGGAGCCCAGGTAAAGACCCCAGAAGGGCTAGGAGGAGGGCAGGTCGTGCGTGCGGCGGGGCTGGGCCCCCTGGAGCAGCCGGGAGGCATCGCAGGGAGTTCTGTCTGGCTGCCCCAGCAAGGCAACATCAGCGTACAGGTGTCCCCATTGCTGCATTCATGTCACATCACCCTTCTCTGGGTGGACAGCCATCTTGGGGTTTGGGGTGCTGACCCAGCAGACTGGCTGCAGCTGTGGACCTCCCCATGCTTCCGCTGGCTCCACACTCCTCCAGAGGCTGACCCTGGTGCTGTCCTCAGGTCACCCTTGCTCCCCTCCAGAGCCCAGGCTGCCATCTTGAAGGCGCTTGTCCTGGGCAGATGCAAGGGGCTTGCAAGGCCCTGTGTGATTCCCTTAGAGACCTGGGCTTCACAGGCTAGACAATCCAGATGACTCCGCATGGGCTTGTCCAGGGCTTCTCCCCTAGGGGTATTGCCTTCCACATACTTGGTCATCCTCATCCTCCCCTTCACCCTTCCTGATCACGTGGAAGCAGCACCTCTTCCAAGAATCCTTCGGAGTCTCCCCTCTCGATGCTGCTCTCCGGGCAGCAGCATAATGGTTGTCTGTTTACATAGAAATCACTCCAGAGACCGTGACAGCCTCCCCTCTCTGCAGGCCCAGTTTCCCACAGGGTCTATGTATGAGCTATCTATTGCTGTGTAACAAATTATCCCCAAACTTAGTGACTTAAAACAACTGTTATTTATTGCTTCCGAAGTGTTTGAACCTCAACTAGAATCCAGAGCCATTGATTGCAAAAGGACCATTCACAATGTCCCTTGGCTAAGGGACTGGCTATGGCCTGGGCTTCCTCCCAACATGGCAGCTGGGAAGAGAGAGGGGGTGAGGGGAGAGGGAGGAAGAGAGAGAGAGAAAGAGAGAGGGGCGGAGAGAGAGAGAGAGAGAAGAAAGAAGAAGAAGAAGAAGAAGAAGAAGAAGAAGAAGAAGAAGAAGAGGAAGGAGAAGAAGAAGGAGAAAAAGGTGGGGGGGGAGGAAGAGGAGGAGGAGGAGGAGGAGGAGGAGGAGGAGGAGGAGGAGGAATCTGTCATTTTTATCAGAAATCATTTGGCTTCACTTCCTTTGTACTCTGTTGGTCAAGGCAGCCACGGAATGGCCATCCAGAATCCAGGGGAAGAGACACAAGCCTCCATTTCTAGATGAAGGGATGATAGTCACACTGTAAGAAAATCATGTGGGCAGGGTGTGGTGGTGTACACCTGTAATCCCAGCACGTGGGAGGCTGAGACAGGAGGCTCTCAGGTTTGAGACTAGCCTCAGCAACTTAGTGAGACTCTGCTTCAAAATAGGAATGAAATAAAATAAAATACAGATGAAGGTGTAGTCTAGAGCACAGGTAGAATGCCCCTGGGTTCAATCACCACTACTGCAAAAAAAAAAAAAAAAAAAAAAAAATCATGTGGGATGGAATAAATATAGAGGAATGACTATCTTTAAAAAGTGCACTCAAAACCAGACATGGTGGCACAAGCTTGTAATCCCAGTACTTAGGAGACTGAGACAGGAGGATCGCAGGTTCAAGGCCAGCTTCAGCCACTTAGTGAGGCCCTCCACAACTTAGTGAGACCTTGTCTCAAAATAAAAGAATAAAATAGGGCTGAGGATGTAGCTCAGAGGTAGAATGCCTCTGGCCTCCATCCCCAGTACCACACACACACACACACACACACACACACACACACACACAAATAATAAAAATAAAAAAGTGCAATCTGTCACATTTTGTTAGCAGTGGATGCTCAATGAATGAATGAATGAATGAATGAATGAATCTTATTCTGCACTGGCCATGTCTCCTCTGCCCTAAGACAGTTTTTCTCACTTAAGATAAGCCAAGTGGCAAGTCACAGCCCCTCTGTCCCCTCTGGCCAGCCTGTCCCTGGAGTTCTGGCGCCCTCGCTGTGGCTCCTGGGTACTGAGGTGGAGGCAGCGACCTCTCTAGGCTGCCGAGCCGGGAGGCAGTCCCCTTGCAAGGCACAGACGCAGTTCAGGAAGCAGGTCTATGGAACTAAACATACGGGGTCAGTTTCTCTTAAAAGGTTTTCAAGACATGAATAACTGTCTTCAGTTTATTTAATTTTTTAGTAGGAGAAAACATGCTATTTATACTTTGTGATTATATTTTTGAGCAGTGACTCTGCATTCACAGTTTTCCTAATTAATAACAGATCGCGCTGAGATTTTACGGAGGGCGGGGCTCGGAGCTAAGGGTTCAGATTCGCCATTTCTGTCGTAGGTCAAAATCACGTAATGAATGTACAGACAAGCAGAGGCTGCGGCCACCTGCCATCCCTAATCAGCGGGGCGGGAGCACAAGAGGCTTTCGACAAGTGAGAAACTGGGGGAGCTGGGGCAGAAGAGGGGAGCCACCTTGCAAATCAGCGGGGGGAGCCGTGGAGTAGATCTCCTGTGATGTCATACGATGCAGACTGCAGCGCGCTCTTCTGTTACTTTGGCTCTTGGACTGAGTTCCTTTTTTTTTTTTTTTTTGTACTGGGGATTGAACCCAGAGGCATTCTACCTCTGAGCTACACACTGTGCCTCATTTATTTATTTATTTATTTATTTATTTATTTATTTATTTATTTATTTATTTATTTATTTATTTATAATTTGGAAACAGGGTCTTGCTAAGTTACTGACGCTGGCCCCGAACCTGCGATCCTCCTGTCTCAGCTTCCCAAATACTGAGATTACAGGTGTGTACCATCATGCCCGGCAACCTTCTTTTTCTTCTTCTTTTTTTTAATGTGCCTCTGCCCAGAGTCTGAGCCACCAGGACACTGGAACTCGTAAGGGTTACATCTCACAGCTCCTCACAACAGGGGAGTGAAATAGAGACACTCATCATATCCTTTCAACAGTCGAGAAAAAATAAGATCCTCAGAGCCTGAACGGTGTCCCCGGGGCTGCAGCACCGAGAAGGGAGTGATCCAGGCCCGGTAACCCCCTCTCTGATCTGCGGGCTGGTCTCCTGCCCAGGACATCACAAGACCTCTCATCACAAACTTGGTAAATAATTAGAAGAGACCAGCAAGGATTTCAGCATTCCTCCCCAGGTAGGAGTGAGGAGAGCAAGAAATCCAAGGCAGGTGACTCTCACTCCCCAGATGGTGCCTGGCATCTGCTACGCTGCCCAGCAAGAACATCCTCGCTTAGTTTGAGCTTTCAAGAGCACACCGCCCTCTCTGCTCCACTGAGCCAGGCCGTCGCCCCAGCAACCATGCTTATTTCTAGCCCCTCTGCTAGCAATGTCTGCCTCCTCTATGAGATGTACTTTCCTCCATCTCACCACCAGTCCGGCCTCTACCCTTCTTTTAAGACCCAACTGAGAGACCTCTGACTCCATGGACCATCCGTGAGCGCTCCAGCTGCAGCACAATGGACTGGGTGTCAGGCTCCTTGGCTCGCCTGCACTGTAACCAACTCCTTGTGTGCAGAGGCCAAGCCTGCTTCTGCTCCTCCTCTCCCTCCATCTCCCCTTCCCTCCTCCCTGGGACAGCTAGCCCGGGCCCCGTCACATGGGAAGTGTCCGCTAAGAATACTTTGTACTGAACCCAGTGGGAAAAGGGATCTGCGTGTTTGGATGTATCTAGACTGAAAAACAAAAAAACCAAAAACAAAACCTATACATTGAAATCTAATCCCACTGTGAGGGCATTTGGAGGTGAAGCCTTGGAGACTGGAGGTAAGTAAGTCGTGAGGCCGAGACCTTGTGGATGGATTTGTGCCCTTGAGGGAGGCCAGAGAGCCAAGTGTGGTGGGGTATGCCTATAATCCTAGTACTTGGGAGGCTGAAATGGGAGGATCGCAGGTTCTAGGCCAGCCTTGGCAACTTAGTGAGACCCTCAGCAACATGGTAAGACCCTGTTTCAAAATAAAAAATAAAAAAGACTGGGGTGTAGCTTGGAGGTAGAATGCATCTGGGTCCAATCCCCAGAACCACCACCACCACCAAAAAAAAAAAAAAAAAAAAAAGGAGAGGACTAAGAATCACACTCTCCTCTCCTCTCTCTTCCCTCTCCCTCACTCCCCCTGCCTCTCTCTTCTTCCCTCCATGTCTCTTTCCCCTACATAAAGACACAATAAGAAGTTGGCAATCTGCACCCTGATGTTGGACTTCCAGCCTCCAGAACTGTTTTCATAAGCCACTCGGTCTACAGCACGTCGTTACAGTAGCCCGAATGGACCAAAACACTGGCTTACAAGGACACTTTTTTTTTTTTTTTTT
>PVLC010046063.1:0-11565 GCA_004027655.1 Graphiurus murinus | reverse complement strand
TTTTTTTGTTTTGAAACAGGGTCTCCCTAGGTTGCTTAGAGTCTCCCTGTTGCTGAGGCTGACCTCGAACCTGTGATCTTCCTGTCTCAGCCTCCCGAGTCCTGGGACTACAGGTGTGCGCCACTGGACTGGACTGCTGGTCCTCTTTTCATGAGGACCCCGGTCACACTGAATCCAGGGCCTACCCTAACTCTCAGATGAGCTCGTCTTGGCTAATTACACCTGCGGAGACCCGGGTTCCATGCCAGGTCACAGTCGGAGGTTCCAGGAAGGACAGGGATTGTGGAGGGATCTTCCCTACCAGGTCCAGGGACCAAGGCTTTGGTTAGGGAACTGACCGTTTCTCCTCAAGGTTTCAGCTGAGTTCCCCTCTTGCGCCTTCCTCAAAGCCACGTTAGCTGGCCTTGCATGAGCCCCCAGCTCAGCGGGCCTACAGTCTGAGTTCCTCCGAGGTCCGAAGGCAGGGAATTCAATTTTGGTTCTTTGCCTGACCCCAACCTCTGGGTTAGAGTTCAGCGAATGTTGCTTGCCTTCCAGTGTGTGTGTGTGAGTGTGAGTGTGAGTGTGTGTGTGTGTGTGTGTGTGTGTGTGTGTGTGGTATTGGGGGTTGAACCCAGGAACATTCTACCTCTGAGCTGTACTCCCAGCCCTATTTTATATATAGGATCTCTCTGAGTTGCTGAGGCTGGTTGAGAACTTGCGATCCTCTTGTCTCAGCCTCCCAAGTACAGAGATTACAATTGCCAGCCACCATGCCCGGCTTCTGATGTTTAAGTAACAGTAAGCCGGACCCTGAAGTTGGCTAAATATAAGGGAATGTATTTTCTTGCCCAACAGGAAGCCCCGAGGTGGGTGGACCTGGCGCAGGAAGCCAGGGCTCTCTCTCGGCCTGTACCCTCCTCTAGGTCTTAGCTAGGCCTCAGGTTGGAGCAAGATGGCGGCTCAGTTCTGGATAGGAATTTCCTAGAGGGGATACTTCCCACGCTCCCCCTGTGGTGTCAGGGTGTGTCCTCTTGTCAATCAATTATGGTCAAGGCCCAACTTGGACTCATCCTTTAGGGGGTCTCTGGATGTTGGGGATTCGACCAAGGAGACCCTTTCCCTCTATAATAAACGAAGCCACTCGTGTGGCTTTGCTGAGCCCAGGACTATGCTCCGTCCACCCCCGGGGCCTCTCGATTGCGTGGTGACCTCGAATGCTCCGAAGGCCCAGCTCAAAGCCCCAGAGACGCTGGGCAGGGTCCTGAGAACCAGTGGGAACCCGTTTTTCTCCAGCGCGGGCCAGCAGCTCCTCCTGACCGCGCCTCCGTGCCAGCTCTCCCAGAGGTCGGCCGAGGGGAGCGCCTGATGCTCCTTCTTGGCAGGGACCCACTTTCTTTCTTGGAAAGTTACATGTTCCTGAGGCCGCGCTGCACAGCTGTACTGAGGTCAGGGCTGAGGGGCGGATTGGCTGTGGCTTTGGCCGGGGAGCAAGTCAGGGGACAGACAGCTGCCCTGGTTAACCCAGGATTTTGGTTCCGACTGGTCAGCAAAAAAAAAAAAAAAAAAAAAAAAAAAGGTGAAGGACTGGAGGTGACCAGTGGCTTCTGTAAAGCAAGAAACTGCAAGGCCAGGCCAGGACAGTCTTTTTTTTTTCTTTTGTGGTACTGGGGGTTGAACTCAGGGGCATTCTACCTCCGAGCTATACCCCCAGCCCTATTTTTTATTCTTGTATTTTGAAACAGAGTCTCACTAAGTTGCGGAGTGCCTCGCTAGGTAGCTGAGGCTGGCCGCGAACCCGGATCCTCCGGTCTCAGCCTCCCGAATGCTGGGATTACAAGCATGAGCCACCACGCCCGGCTCCAGGATAGTCTTTATTTAGACCTATTACCACAGGAATGGAGACGGTGTTGATGTTTCTACTTACAACATCAGAGCAGAGTGAAGAAATCCTTCTTGGGGGATACTTAGCATGGGTCTCCTATCACTTCCCGACGTGAGTCCTTCTGCCTGGCCAAGGTTTGAGGGGTTGATCCCCCAGGCGTCCCCTGGGTGCCTTCCTGCCCCTCACTCATAGCAGCCTCTCTGTTCATCTGGGCTCTCCTGTTTTTGTGATGAAAATTTAAAAAGTTAGAAAATGATGATGCTAGCTGGGCGTGGTGGTGCATGCTTGTAATCCCAGCCCTTGGGAGGCTGAGACCGGAGGATCGCAGGTTTGCGGCCAGTCTCAGGTACTTAGTGAAGCTCTCTGCAACTTAGTGAGACCCTGTTTCAAAATAAAGAATTAAAAAATAGGGCTGAGGGTGTAGCTCAAAGGTAGAATGCCCCTGGGTTCAATCTCTAGTAACAACAACAACAATAACAACAACAAAAAAGACAATGCTGTTAAAAATAGGTTTAAATTTACCAAGCAGAACATGGTAAGGATTTATGTGGGCTATCTTATTTAATCCCAACAGAAAATATTACATAGTTGTGAGGCAGAGGGTCCTGTAGCCCCATTTTTGTGTGTGTGTGGTACTGGGGATTGAGCCCAGGAGCATTCTACCTCTGAGCTATACTCCCAGCCCTATTTTATCTTTTTATTTATTTTTTGGGGGTGGTACTGGGAATGGAAACCAGGGACATCCTACTTCTGAGCTACTAGCTTTTTATTTGGAAACAGGGTCTCACTAAGTTGCTGAGGCTGGCCATGAACCTGTGATCCTCCTGTCTCAGCCTCCCAAGTCCTGGATACAGGTGTGTGTCATCATGCTCCGCTAGAACTCTCCATTTTACTGTCGTTGTTCTTGAGAAAAGACAGATCACCTGTTCCCAGTACCACAGCTGGGAGGAGGTACAGGTGGAATCTGAGCTCAGGTCTTGTCAATGATAAGATCTGACTGAGTTCTTGGCCTCTCAAAATCCAGTTGGTATTTTCTGATTTGTCTAAGTGATGACATTTTCATGGTAAAAACTGGAATAGTTCTTCCCGTTGGTATTCTTCCGTTTGACCACAGGCTAAGCAATAAGAATGTGAATTTTATCCATGCAACACAACACAACAATTTTTAGTGTGTTATTTATAAGAGGGGAAACCTGGGAAAGAACAAATGTCCAGCCACAGTGGGCAAGTTGAGCAAGCTATGGTGAACCCAAAGAGCAAAGTACCAAGCGGTTGCAAAGAATTGACGAATATCTTTATGTTTAGACATGAGAGGCTCCATGTATATTGTGAAGCAGAAAAAGACACAGGGTGCAAAGCAGCATTGTTTTTTTTTTTTTTTTTTTTTTTTGGAGGGAAGTGTGTGTGAGTTAGAAAAAAAGAATTAAAAAATGAGAAAATAAGAAAAAAAAAAAAACCCTACTTAATATGAATACCTAGATAGGGAGAGATTAGAGTGAAAGTGAGATTTGTGAGGATGTATCTTATTTTATAGAATTGACTTTGAAAATATTTAACATAATTAAAAATAAAAATGAAAAATAGCAACTGCTAAACACTGTAACAAATGAATCTAAGTGTATCAAGTTGGTACCCCCCCCACACATAAACACAGAGTTAATTCAAATGACTTTTTTTTGTGTGTGTGTGGTATTGGAGATTGAACCCAGGGGTGTCATACCTCTGAATTACACCCACAGACCTATTTTGTTTTTATATTGAAACAAAGTCTCACTGAGTTGTGGAGGACATAGTTAAGTTGCTGAGGCTGGCCACAAACCTGCAATCCTCCTGTTTCAGCCTCTCAAGTACTGGGATTACAGGCCTGTGCCACCATGCCTGGCAAGAAATCTTAACCTGTATTCAAAAGTCTTATTTTAAGCAATAATATTGGTATTGTTATTTTGAAACTCTTATATGATAGTGTAAGTTAAAGCTAATGGAAATTATATTACTATCTTGAGGACTCCAAATTTTCAATATAAAAGTAAAGATAAAGATACATATATATCTTTACTATACATATGCATATACTTAACTATACTATATGAATATATATATAAAATTTATACTATACATATAAAACCTTTAAAATATTTACTATATGTATGTATATATAGTATTCTATACATATTAAACTCAAAGAAGTTATGCAAAATGCTTCAATTCTAAAACTGGAATTAAAAATATCAGAATGAGCTCATGACTCATTTTTTTTCCCTTTCAAAAGCAAAAATCATCTCATATATTTCTTAACCCTGTCTATGGAAAAGTGCTGGAAATGACGCACCAGAATGCATTCTGCACTCTGAGTATCTGGAATGTGGTCTCTAAATACCATTTCTCACCAAAATGAACTAACGGTGCTCAGAGAAATGGCTAACGTTAGGACTAGGGCAGGAAATACACAAGTTAGACATAGGAACTTTTATCTTCCTTTTTTTCTTTCTTTCTTTCTTTCTTTCTTTCTTTCTTTTTTTTTTTTTCTGTGTGTGTGTGGTCCTGGGGATTGAACCCAGAGGCATTCTACCTTTGAGCTACACCCCCAGTTCAATTTTATTTCTTATTTGGAAACAGGGTCTCTCTAGGTTGATGAGAGTCTCACTACTTTGCTGAGGCTGTCCTTGAGCCTGTGATCCTCCTGTCTCAGCCTCCCAAGGTCTGAGATTACAGGAGTGCGGCACCACGCCTGGCTAGACACGGGAGTTTTTGTTTTGCAAGAAAACTCCTGAAGATTGATAGGATCATGTCAAAAGATGCAGAAGCTGACCCTAGTAAGAGTTTCTACCAGCTGAAGATAGGTCCACTAGAGCAACGAGAGAAATAATTGATCAAAACAAGTCGATGACTGTCAAAGGGGTACTAAAAACACATTGACTGTTCTCGAGAGATGGCAGGGTGCCCATGTCTTCTGAAAATAAATAAACGAAAAGGAATGAGCATTTAAACTTCCTTTCTTGCACCAACAGCATTTCACGGTCCAGGCTGATGAGGGAAAGTTCTTTATAGCAGAACTTTAGTGAATGAAGAAGAAATAATAGAATCACAGCATCCGTATGTTGCCACCTTGAACGAGGCTTCAGGCCTTGGTAGCAGTCCTTGGTGCTGTTAAATCATTAGGTGTGAGTTTTTTTGTTTTTTTGGTACTGGGGATTGAACTCAGGGGCATTCTACCTCCGAGCTACATTCCCAGTCCTATTTTTTATTCTTTATTTTGAAACAGGGTCTCTCTCATTCAGTTGCGGAGTGCCTCACTAGGTAGCTGAGGCTGGCCGCGAACCCCGATCCTCCGGTCTCAGCCTCCCAAATGCTGGGATTACAAGCGTGGGCCACCATGCCCGGCTTAAGAAGAGACTTCTGATAAAAAGAAATGTAAGAGGCCTCTCAATCAAATGCACTATGTGGGCTGCATGTCTAACCCGATTTGAGTAAACAAACTGTAAGAAGAAATGTTGGCGACCATCAGGGAAGGCCCCTTCTTGCCTGGATGCCAGGTGAAATTCTTGCTAATTTCATTAGGCGTAAAAGCAGCGGCATTGTGGTTATATAAAACGTTTCTTCAGTTGATAGAAATATAATCTAATAGCATTGATGGAGAAAAGAATACTCTATCTGGGATTAGCTTTAAAATGGCCCAGAAAAAAAAACGAGGGGTAGCTAGAATAGCTTGGCAACATATTGAAATTCACTGAGGCTAGGTGCTGGTGCCTGGGGGTTTAGTATATTGTTTCTCTACTTTAGTGTGGGCTTGATCATTTCTATCATAAGAAGTTAAAAACGATGGAATGAAAGTGTCTTTTGTAACTTAGAAGAATTTGTGGCTCACTTCTACATTCCCTTGATTTGGTTCTGGTATCCAAAAAAAGTTTGGTGTACGTGTATACAGGTACACACACATACATACATGTGCACACACATACACAGACACGTATGCATGTACACACACACACACACACACACACACACACACACACACACACACACACGATTTACTACCAGGATACTTCTGACATAGTAAAAACTCAGAAAAGGCTAACATGGCCTTAGGAGAGATAAAGAAAGAATTTGTTAGCCAACTGGCTTAAATACAACCCTGTAAGCCCATTTGTGTAAAAGTCTGGAAGGATAGGTGCTTATGAGTTGATCTGGAGAAAAACAAAACAAAACCAAAAACGAATTCCTTCCCTCTAGACATGGCTGCTGTCAGGCCTGGGGAGTTGAAGGCTGACTGGTAGGTCTCAAGCTCTCTGGTCTACTCTGCTCTGCTCTGTCCCAGGGTTATTTTTCGAGGCAAACTCCCAAGGGGTGACCTGCTTGGCGCCATTCCTGTGGTGGTGCAGGGAGCAGGGGTCTGACAAGCCCAGCCCGGTGGTCCCGGGAACCCTGATTCTCTGTCGTTTCTAACTTCCTAACCTCCCAGACCCCTGCAGTAACTCGGGAGGCAGCTGACCGGCCCTGCTGGCTACAAAGCCGTTCTGGCAGAAGGCAGCCGCTGGGCGCAAGCAGGTGTCTTCAGGACCTGTGGCGAAGTTTTGGCCCCCGAAGCCACAATGTCATCCCCGTGAAAGTTTAGCAGACCAGTTTGGGTTACCTTGAAGAACTAGGGATTTCTTGTAACTATGGAAACATAAATCTAGGCATTAAGGAGTCAGAGAGAAAACTGCTATTGTTGCCTTGACAACCGATAAAACCCCAAGTCTTTGTGGTTCGGAGCAGAGATAATGTACCTCCAATCTTCTAAATTAATTTACTGTGGGAAGAAGCGGGAGCGGGCTTGGGCGCCTTCCGGAAGCAGGTGATGGGCGGAAGTCTGCACTGGGCCGTGGGGGGTCTTTCTGAGGTCTACCACGCCAAGGAGTGAGGCCAAGTCTGACCCTGCAGCGGGCTGAGGTTTTGCCCAGTGTTTGCTCCCCGTCGGGGTATCCCAGGGAGGCATTAGTTTCTTAACTCTGCAAGTTCATACAGCCAATCAATGGCCTATACTCCATCTTGTTTTGAGCTGATTTTGGAGAGCATCTTATTGTTGCTAGGACACTGATACTCAAATGACCTTAGGCCTCCAAGGTCCTGCCCCTCAGCATTGTGGGAGACAGGGTGGAAAATGTCAAGACGTGCCCCTTCCGGCCCAGGGGCCCAGCCAGCCGCTCGCGACGGGTCCCATAGCTTCTGCTGGTGAGGACAGCTCGCCCTCCGACCTGCTGCTACGTGTTCAGAAATAACCATCGCTCTGGGCCACATATAGGTTTAATTTCCATGTTCCACTAAGAGATTGTTTTTCTTCCGTAATATCCTCAGAGGATATTGTTCCCCGGTGGGGCATGAAGCTTTCTGAGTTGAGGTCCTGATAAAAATCTGCAGGCGTGGATCCTGAGCGGACTCCTGGGGGCGGGTGACAGGCGTCCGGCTCTGCACCGGTACATTGATGCAGTATCTTCTCGGGGCTGAACTGCCAGCTGTCTTGGTCGGGGAGATAACCTGGGGAGAGGAACAGGAAATGGGAGGACAGGTTGTTTTGGAAATCATCTCCTTGCCAAATGCAGGAATCTGGACCCCATTCAGAAGAGAAAACGTTGAGTGACATAAGAAATGAAGTCCACTTCATTTCTTATGTCACTCAACACTTAGGATGTGACAGTGAGAGGAGGGGATAGAAAGCCCCCTCCCATCCTGCCCTGATCCAGCCCCATCCTCAAGAGATGGCCCTCTCTGGAATGACTTCAGGGTAATAAATGTGTTTATATGTAGATAACACGGTGCTGAGCGATACAGAGAAAGTCACCACGGGGAGTTCTTCTCTTGGAGCTCAGGGTTTATCTCCTGGCCCAACCTCAGGCTTTTTCTTGCTACCTCTCTGGTGGGGTACCTCAGGGAAACTCAACATGGAGCATTTGGAGTTACACATATTTATCGGTTCAAGGACTACTTGCTGTGATACCCAAAGAGCCTTCTTAAGAAAGATTTAATTTGTCAGACGTGGTTGTTAGGTATCTGTAATCCCAGTACTTGGGAGGCTGAGATGGGAGGCTTGCAGGTTTGAGGCCAGACTTAGCAATGTAGTGAGGCCCTCTGCAACTTAATGAGATCCTGTTTCAAAATAAAAAAGTAAAAAAGGGCTTGGGGGGAATGTAGCTTGGAGATAGAATGTCCCAGGGTTCCATCCCTAGTATCAGAACCCAAACCCAAACCAAACCAAACCTATGGGCAGCCACCTACTCCTTGTTGGAAACTCATGGCTGGAGGTTTGACCATGGCTGTGGCAGTCCCTGTCCAGGGGACTTCAACTTGGAGAATAAGCCCTCACCCCGAACCCAACATCGGTGACTTAATCGATGATCATGGAGATTTCTCAAAGCATTAGGAAGAGTGAGGTCCATCTCTGGGCCAAAAAAAAAGAATAAACAAACAAAAATAAGCTCATGAAGCTCAGGGAGATTAATAAAAAGGCTTAAGCCAGACCAAGAAGCTATTTACTGAAATGGCCAATCGCATACTCCCTGACCCTGGAGGTGACCCGGCCTCCTATTTCCCTTTATCGGTTCAATTTGCTCATATTAAATTTAGATGAAAACAGAGTATCATCCTGGAGAATCAGCCGGTTTGTGCATTAGAAAGTGGTCCGAAAACATTACAGAGGCAGGGGATGAATCAATTTTGACATATTGCTTTTTTTTTTTTTTTTTTTTGTCGACTTCGTTGCCCTTGAACTTGCGGCTGATCTGAAGGATATTTCATAAAAGAGCTGCTTTATTAATACAGATCAGACGAGGATTTTCTTATTAAGTCTCGGAGAAGAAGCAGAGCCGTCTCCGGTCCCTCTGGGTGACAGTTTCTAACCACTGTTCCTCACGCAAGAGTGAGATAACGTGAATTAGTCACCACTGTCCCTGGATGCACTTTCCAAGTTACCTTAAAAACTAATAAAAAGAAAAGTCTGCAGACCGCCTCATCCGTTATCTCTGTCTTTGGCGGCTGCCTCTACAGGCTCTGGGGCTTCATGCTGGGAGAGTCTTTTTAGCTTCTGTTTAAAACAACCACTTTTTGAAAAAAACAGATTTTCGAACTGAGAATTAGGGACTTGATGGTGCTGTGCCCTTGTGCTTCTGACATTTCAAGAAGTAGAGAGGAAAGTGGTAATTTTCAAGTGGGTGGACCACCGGGGATGGCGGGGCAGCGGGGGGGATTTAGAGAGGAAGTCGGAACAGCTGGTAACAGGAGGCTCACAACTCTTTGTGAAACTGGACTCTGGGCTCTGTTTTCTGAAGGCAAATGGAAGAGAAGAGCTTTCTCAGGCCGGCCTGACACACAGGGAGCAGAGTGGGGTGGTGGGTGGCTGGGGGTCCTGCTCTGGGAGTCCTTCTTGTCTCCAAGGGGATGGCTGGGAGGAAGGGGTCTCCAACTCCAATTTGGTCCTTCTCTGGTCTCTTCCTCCTGGACCCCAGGACATGTAGGATGATTCTGTAGCTCCTAAGTGGAGAAGCCATGCTCCCCAAAGCTCTGATGGTGAGAAATGGAATGTTCACTGGCTTTTATCTCTAGATTTCTGTTTTCCCAGCATGAGCCCCTGAGGTCCTGGGCGTGGTTGAGGAGGTTGGGAATCTCTGTGATGGGTTCAAGATATCCCACGGATGAGATGGGGTTTGGGAGGAGCTTGCTCGTGACCAGAGGGGCATCTCTGGGTTTCTGATCTGCCCACTGGCGCACCAGCCTCCTTGAACCTCGCCCATGTCCCTGAGTTGATCAAATTCTCTTGGGAATGAGCCGGTCTAGGCTAGATCTCTGTCACTTGCCACCAAAGAAATCCTAACAAGAAAGCTGACATGGGTTAAGTGGCCAGCCCAGGCCAGGGGAGAACACACAGTAGACTGGGCGTGGTTTTTTTTAAATTAAATTATTTTTAATTGAATTTTAATTTTTTTTTTGGTGCATTGTAATCATACATCTTTGTGAGGTACAAGCTGGTAGAGGCCTGAACCTCTCATTTAACCCTTCCCCAATTCCCACCCCACTCCCTCTCCCTCCCTCCTTCTCAAGTTCAGTTTAGTGATTGACTTTGATGTGTTTGTGAAAGTCCATCATGTGCATTAGGGTGTCCCCCTTCACCATCACCTTCAGTTAAGCCACTTTCTTTGCTCACCTAAGGTTTCTCCTTCTTCGTCTAGAGTCCTTCTTATGACCCACTTTCTCCCTAGCTTCCCCATATTAGGGAGAACATACAATTTTTTACTTTTTGTGACTGACTAATCTCACTTAACATGATGTTTTCCAGTTCCATCCATTTCCCTGCAAATAACATGATTTTGTTCTTCTTTATGGCTGAGTAAAATTCCATTGTGTACATATCCCATAGTTTTGTAATCCATTCATCTGTTGATGGACATCTTGGCTGGTTCCATAGTTTGGCAACTGTGAATTGTGCAGCTATAAACATAGATACACATGCATCAGTCTGATAGTTTGGTTTCCATTCTTTTGAGTAGATACCCAGAAGTGGTATTGCTGGATCATATGGTAGGTTCATTCCCATTCGTCTGAGGATCCTCCATACTGTTTTCCAAAGTGGTTGCACTAATCTGCAATCCCACCAACAATGTATTAGGGTTCTCACTTCTCCACACCCTGGCCAGCATTTGTTGTTGTCTGTGTTTCTGATGATTGCTGGGCATGGGTTTTGCCAAGTGGCCAGTGACCCTCCACTCCAGACCCTCTGGAGCACTTTAACTCTCGCTAGTCGTAGGAGTCTGTGGCCCAGAGGAAAGCTGTTCTTGCTTTCCTGGTTCAGAGCTGGGACAGCTGAGAATTTTAGATTTTTTGTGTGTGTATGTGTGTATGTGTGTGGTACTGGGGGTTGAACCCTGGTGCATTCTACCTCTGAGCTACACCCCCAGCCATATTTTATTTTTATTTTGAAACAGGATCTTGCTAAGTTGATGACAGTCTCACTACTTACTGAGGCTGTCCCCGAAACTGTAATCCTCCTGTCTCAGCCTCCCAAGTACTGGAATGACAGGCATGTGCCAGCATGCCCAGCTCTGGCTCTAGATTTTTTAAGTACTCTTTTACTGGTGCATTATAGTCTTATAGCCTCACGTCATAATGTAGTTTAGGGTTAAGAGGGACTACATGCATACAGCTGCCTCCCCGTTTCCTCCCCTTCCTCACCCAGGGTATTGAGGCTGGCATTAGGATTCTCACTTATATGCAGAACGTCAGTGGAAGTGTTTCCTTCATTAATTCTCCCCCTCCCTTACACTCCCTCCCTCCCTAGCTCCGCTGGGGTTTCTCCTCCATTATCTGATGCCCCTCTTGTATCCCGATCGCCCCCTAGCTTTCGCATATGAGAGAAAACATAGGCTCTTTCACTCACTGCGACTGGCTAATCTCACTTAAGTCATGTTCTCCAAGGTCCACCCGTTTTAGGATTTGTTTTCTGAGATAGTTTTGATAGGATTTGGGAATCTGCCAGGGATTCCTGGTAGGAGGAGGTTTGACCTGATAAGCAGCTCTCCCGTCCCTCTTGCGAAAGAGCCGACTGTGATCCCGGCTCGGGGTCCCTCCCACCTCTTGGCTGGTGGTGGGCTAGGGTAGGACGGCCACATCGCCAGTCATTTTGAGCTGTCTAGCACTCAACGTCCCCTTTCCCGGTGACAACATCCCTTTTCTCG
>PVLC010046062.1:0-11566 GCA_004027655.1 Graphiurus murinus | reverse complement strand
GGCTCTTTGGGGGTGGTGGTGAAAATACTGTTTTTCCTCTGCTCTTCTAGGTTCTCTGGCTGGAACCTTGGACATTAAACTGCCAAGACAGATCAACAAGAGAAAGTCTAACAAAGTTTGTTAACACGTGCATTGCACACATACTCCAGAGGAACTCAGGAGTGGTTAGAACTTGGGGTTTATGTGGCGTCTAACAAAGGAGCAATAGGTTATAGCAAAATGGCAAAGAAAAGGGGGTTCAGGTTGCCAGGGGTGGCAAGCTATGGGAAGGTACATAGATGGAGGAGACTAGTGGAAGATCAAGGTCATTCTAATGGGATTTTTTTTATGTGGACACCTCTTGGCGTCAGCTCTGGGCTGAGAAGAATATAGAGTTATGGTGTCTGCTATTTCTTGTGTGTCTTCAGCTCAAAATAACCCTTATGCCAAAACGATGTTTTGGGGTGATATAGTAGTATGTGATCCCCTACAGAAGCCTTGCTTCCCCCTTTCTTTCTCAGCTCAATCTCTTAATTTTCTCTCTCAAAACTCCCTGTGAGCCGGGCATGGTGGCACACGCTTATAATCCCAGTACTTGGGAGACAGAGACAGGAGGATCGCAAGTTTGCAGCCAGCCTCAGCATCTCAGTGAGGCCTTCCACAACTTAGTGAGATCCAGTTTCCAAAAATTAAAAATAAAATAGGGTTGAGGGTGTACCTCAGAGTAGAATGCCCTGGGTTCAATCCCCAGCAACAAAATAAAATAAAATAAAGTAATAAAATAAAATAGAATGAAGATTTGTTATGCACTAGATCTAATAAACCAGATTTCACTGAGGAAGATGCTTGGGGAGAAGTAACCTGTTCCCGGCACAGAGCTAAATCTACAAATCCAGAAACGCAGGCTCTGACCCTGAGGCTTTTCTCTGATCCTAGTAAACGAGCATTTTCTAAGAATACTGTTTAGAAAGCTTAAAGTTGGGCCATCAATTTTAACAGCCCAAATATAAATTTTATGGCATATAATCTTTTTTTCCCCTATATGCCTGGAAATTTCTTAAGTGCTATGGAAATTGTATAAAATGAAGCACATAAGCAGCCATTGCTGTGGTTCGGATATAGTCGGACTGTGTCCCTCGAGGGTCCTCAGTGTGTGGTGTTCAGAAGTGACGGGACCTCAAGAGGCGGGGCCCCCTGGGGGTTGGTAAGGTCATCGGGGACACTGTCATCGGAAGGGATGGACGTTGGTCTCTCAGAGTGTGTCAGTTGTTCCCATAGGGCAGGTGTTTATAAGAGCAGGACTAGCCCCTTGCCACTCTTTGGCTTCCTGTCATGTCACGTGATCACTACTTCACGCTGGGCTCCCCCCATCCCACTACTGCCCTGATGTGATGTAGTCAGAAAGCCCTCACTAGAGGATGAATCAAAGGCGCCACCCAAGCTTGGATCTTCAGTCTCTAAAACTATGTGCTTAATCAACTTCTTTTCTCTATAAATTTCTCTCCTCTGGTATTTTGTTATAGCGACAGAAAATGGATTAACAGGGCCATTGTTAAATGGTAAGTCTAAAGACAATCTGTTAATATCTAAGAATAATTAACAAGCCGGGTGTGGTGGTGCATGCTTGTAATCCCAGCATTTGGGAGGCTGAGACCAGAGGATCCAGGTTTGTGGCCAGCCTCGGCTACCTAGTGAGGCTCTCTGCAACTTAGTGAGACCTTGTGTCAAAATAAAGAATAAAATATAGAGCTGGGGGTGTAGCTCGGAGGTAGAATGCCCCTGAGTTCAATCCCCAGTATCCCCCCCTCCAAAAAATTAGATTCTACACTGTCTATAATTTAGGGTTGTAACTAGTGGTTCATTTATTTCACTAGAAAAAAAGGGGGGAGGAAGAACAAGATAGCTCGATTTTCACACCTGTAATTCCAGTACTTGGGAGGCTGAGACAGGAGGATCACAGGTTTGAAGCCGGCCTCAGTAATCTACTGAGGCTCTCAGCAATTTAGCGAGACCCTGTTTCCAAATAAAATAGGGCTGTAGGTGTAGCTTGGAGGTAGATTGCCCCTAGGTTCAATCCCCAGCAACACACACACACACACACACACACACACACACACACACCCCCTCAATTCACAAATATTCAAGTATTTGGCATATCTGGCATTTGCAAATGATGAAAATAGAGGATGTATCACTGCTGAAGCCTCATCTCCTGCACCATTCTGATGTGCTGTCAGCCCCTAGTGAGTACTTGCGATCATTTCCATTGAACCTATAGTTCTCACGCTGGGAATTGTATGCACTATTAACTAATCAAAAGGGGTCTAGTACCGTGTCCCTAATGGTACAATGGCCGAGTCTGACATAGGAATCCGAGGTCTGTGAAGGGGCATTCCATACCTAGTGTGGTCCCCAGGCTCCCAGTTCTTGCACTGAAGGCCGCGTTGTCGGCTCCTGATGGTTTTGAGGCGCCAGGAGGAAGAGTTTAGGATCGGTGCAGAAGTGCTCATCTTCACTGGAAGAGGCAGGAAGTTGTAGTTGAGTCCAGGCCAGGAGCCGGAAGTCAGCTCTGCTGCTATCAGCCTGGCTCCTCCTCCTCATTTAATCTCTTCCCCCCCACTTTTCTTCTCTGTCTATATAGTTATTTCTTTGCCAACCCCACAAGCTGGAATAATTATAAGTTTAATAATGTGGTGAGGCACCTGAGCTGGTTTTGCCTGGAGAAGGTGTAGGGAGCGAGCTGCCGCGTTCTCCTTCCTGTCTGCCCGGGGGCGGCCCCTCTGCTTGCTGGTCGCTGCTTTGGAGTTTTAGCCTTTGTGCTGGAAAAGGTGCTTAGATGAATTTTAACTTCGGGGATAATTAAGTCTATAAAATGCATGTGTTGCCTTTTGGTTGAAAGTACTGAGAATAGGAGAAAACTGGAAAATAGGGAGGAAATATTCTAGAAAATTAACTCAAAGTAGATCTGTGAAAGATTTTGTGGGAATATTAAGGCGTGTTTTCCCAAGGCAGCTTATGAATAAGACCATAAAAAAGATGACATCAATATGAAAAAGGAATCTTCTTGTTGAAGAAAACACAATTTCTGACTTTCTTTTATCCCCAGTTTTGAATAAAATCTATACTTCATGCTACTATGTAATGGCATATATTCATGTCTATAAATTTTTATACATACACAAATGGAAAACAACTGGAAAAAATGTCATGATAAGACAGTCAAGATCCTACCGAGAGTCTATTAAGATTTTAAATTCACATTTAGGAGAGATGGATTAATAAATGTTGGTGGATATGGATGTTTTATTTGGGGTTGAATAAATTGGAAAGAATTTAGAACGGAGGTTGAGAAGCCATGCTTCTTTCTTCCTTTGGGGTCGAATTCAGGCTTGCTCGGATTGGAGCCCTGGTAGACCTGTAATGTATGTATTCGTTGATGCCTTCCTGATTGCTTTCCTATCCGCCGTAGCCTTGGCTTACTCTGCAATTCTGAGGCAGGCTGTGCGCTGATTGCTTCTCCTCTCCATCTGTAGGGGAGAAAGCAGTAGTTCAGAGAGGCTGATGACTTGCTCAGCACTTTGCAGCTGTTAGCAGCAAGGCTGGAAATTGAATTCAGGTCCCCACCCACGTGTTAGTAACAAGTATCAGACGCATGCTTTGGGACCAAAAGCGATTGGGGCCATCCCTGGCTACCGGGGTGCGTGGGGGGGGGGTCAACAGCAGGGAAGTTCAGGGCGCACTGACTGCAGGAGACTGTAGGGTTGGGGGCAAAAGGTCCTATTCTGCCCATCAGAATGGAGTGGTGATGATCCCCAAAGCTGGGTGTTGAAGATCAGCGGAAATGATGGGGGAGCCAGAGGGGTGGAGAGTTGGAAGACAGAGGGTAAAGAAAGGGAGACGCAAGCGTCCAGCGTCCAGGAAGATGCCAGTAGTCTAATGTGGCGCCCATCTTGTTCTCCTTTTGTAAAGTTCAAAACTTTAGTATTGAATTTTATAGTTCAAAACTAAATCATTGAATTTTAACTAATACATAAAAATCGTAGCCCTTCCCATCCTTCCTACCCTCTCTACTCTTTGAAGCCTCTGGAAAGCACCGTTCTACTCTCAAATTTCTATGAGATCAACTTTTAAAATATCCCACATACAAGTGAGATCGTGTGGTTATTGTATTTCTACTCCTGGCTTATTTTGCTGAACATAATGACCTCTAGTTCAGTCCACGTGGATGCACATGACAGGATTTTGTCACTTTTTTAACGGCTGAATAGTATTTCGTATATATAACTGCACACATTCTTTGTCCTTCATCAGTTGATGGAAACTCAAGATGTTTCCATTTCTTGTCTATTATGATTGGTGCTGAAATGAACTTGGACGTGCAGATGTCTCTTTGACATGCTGATTTCATTTCCTTTGGATACATGCCCAGGAGTGGGATTACTTCATATTGTTTTCCATAATGGCTGCACCAATTTACATTCCTAAGGTGGTTCTTAATCCATGGTTTTGTGCCTTTTGAACACTTTCACTTACCAAAGATGAAATTATTACTGAAATATTTATTTTTTTTATTTTATTGGGCAGCATCATAAGTTTACATCATGTTGGAGTACAGAATGTAAGAAAAGCACATGCATACAACTCTCGTTGCCCCCCCAGCGGCTCCCCCACCTCCCTCAACTTCACTACTTCACCCCGCAAGTCTGAAACTGGAGTTGGCCATGTTGTATACGTTCATGGCATTATACACCATTTGCAGGAAAATGGATGGAACTCGAGAATGTTATACTAAGTGAGTACACCCAATCACAAAGAACGCGTAGATGTATGTGCTCTCTCATATGTGGAAGCTAGAAAGATATTTGAAAATAAGAGCAACTTCAGACAGATGAGCAGAGACCCCAGGGGAATGACTGAGGGTGATTAGGGAAGGGGTGGGGAGGGGCAAAGTCATGAAATATATTTCTCTTTTGTTGTCACTCCAAACTATACAATGGAACTGAAAATCCCTAAGGATTGGAATCCTTTATTGACTTTAAAAAGTCCAATACTCAAGGCACCACGCTGTGTAGTTAGACTCCTGGCTCTTAGTGATGCTGTCAACAGGGGAAACTTGTCTCTTTGTAAAATTTCGGTGCACTTTTGCATTATTTTCTTTGACAGAAAAAGGCAGAAATCAATCTAAGAAGAATATTGGCAAACTCAAATCTGTGTGTGTGTTTTTCCATTAGAGCTACAGTTTGAAGAATATGTATTTACTGATTGTTTCATGACAGGGTCACAAAAATTTATAAATGATATTTTCAAATTGTAATAAGATCACTGTCAAGTTTTTTTTTTGGTTCAATATTTCCTGAGCAGCAGGTGATAACATTTGAAAGGTTGGTGCATGCAATTTTCCTGGGTCCTGCTAGAAAGATTAATGGTTTGACCTTGATTTGAATTGGGAATGAGGTATAAGGCAAGAACAATTACAGGTGAACTTGGACTTCATTACTGTGGAGCAATCAGTGAATTCTGTGCGGTTCTCATCACACAAATGAAGTACAGGGAGGGGGCAGAGTAGCAAGAAGAAAATGGCCTGGATCCGCTGGTCACCTGTGCACAAAGGTGCTTACTGTGACCATGTTTCCTAATTGAATCAATACTGCAACATAAGCTCCTGGCCTTATTAGCAGCTTCATTTGTTTTCCTGGTTACAAGGGCATATATCCACACTGTTAAAAATTCACATACAGCCAGGTGTGGTGGTGCATGCCTATAATCCCAGTACTTGGGAGGCCAAGACAAGAGGATCACAGGTTCAAAGCCAGCCTCAGCAACTTAGTGAGACCCTGTTTCAAAAAAAAAAAAGCCGGGTGTGGTGGCACACGCTTGTAATCCCAGCATTCGGGAGGCTGAGACTGGAGGATCCAGGTTCGCGGCCAGCCTTAGCTACCTAGCGAGGCACTCCGCAATGAGACCCGGTTTCAAAATAAAGAATAAAAAATAGGGCTGGGGGTATAGCTTGGAGGTAGAACACCCCTGAATCCAATCCCCAGTACCACAAAAAAAAAAAAAAAACAACCCCACAAAACAACAAAAAAATAGAATCGGGCTGGAGGTGTAGCTCAGAGGTAGACTGCCCCTGGGTTCAATCTAGCATCCCCTCCCTCTCAAAGTTCACATATTATGAAATGTCTGATCGGAATGTGAGGATTTTCTAGCATCTTACCCCTCTCTTTCATCTCAGAGAAAAAACCACTACTTTATTTATTTAATTAAAAAAAATTTTTTTGGCAGTGCTGGGGATTGAACCCAGGGACATTCTACCTCTGAGCTATACCCTCAGCCCTATTTTTTCTTCTTTATTTTGAAACAGGGTCTCACTAAGTTGAAGAGGGCTTCACTAAATAGCTGAGGCTGGCCACGAACCTGGATCATTTGATCTCAGCCTTCCAAGTACTTTCAAGCGCGTACCACTGTGCCTGGCTAGAAAAGCCACCACTTGAAATTGAGTATTCTTTCATTTTTTTTTTTTCTGTGCTATGATCACTCCTTTATGAAGTCAGTGGGAACTGAAGGAAGGATCACTGAGTGCTGTGTGCATGTATGCCTTTATCACTCTGAACTTCAACAGGATGCATGACTATAAGGTACCAATAATAATAATGATAATAATAATAATAATAAAAGATCATGTCATACATTGTGAGCTTACTGGGTCACGTAATCTCACTATGCATTGAAATGAAACAAAAAGCAACCTGCCCGGGCCTGGCCTGCCTTGCTATCCAGCAGTGTCCCTGCCCAACAGCTGGCCTTGCCCCACCCACTCTCCATCATCAGATCTTGTTCAGATGCTACACTTGCGTTGTCCGGAGTTGGTGTTATTCTCAGCTGGGGTCTTGTGCAAGTTCTGGGCAGAGACAGGAAGTTCACTCGAGAACCAGCTTCTTCTCGAAGTGTGTGTCAGATGCCTTGGGCTTTGTCTTCCTGCTCAGGGAGACAAAAAAAATAACAGAAAGAATCAGAATTTGCATTCCGGAGTTGGTGATGTCCAGGTTTCTTAACTTCAGCCAACTTCTTTCCTTGTTCGTGTTTAAGAACAATCTGAGATTAGTTAAATGTAGCACAGTTTATTTGGGCAAGAAAAGGGTCCAGACCTGGGCAGCATTCCAAACCAAAGTTGGTTCAGAATGCCCTGTCCTCCGGGGGTGCAGGTTATATTTACAGAGAAGAGGGAAGGACAGAAACAACCTGATGAGCAGCAGTCGGCCTTTGCTGTATAGGTGCATGGTGTGCTCAGTTCCCAGCCAGTGATTGGCTGAGCTCCTCTGCTGTGATTGGCTGATTCTCACCTATCTGTTACAAGGATATACTCCTAAGTTAGATTGCAGTTTGTTTACCTAACAGGCGAGGTTGCAGTTCACCACATACAGAGGCAATTTGAGCCACAGCTTATTATTCAAGTAAGAAAACACACTTAAATGGACTGTATCAATTTAACATCCATACGTGGAGGTAAGAACAGTAACTCCATCATCAAGTTGTGCTGGTGAGGAGTAAGTGGATTGTTTGTGTAAAGCACTTAGCACCTGCTGCACAGGACCAAGGAGGACAGGAAACATCCGTGCCGTCTCCCTGCTGTATCCCGAAGTCCAAGCCTGGCTGGCTGAAGATTATCAGTATTTGGTGAAGGGTTGGGTTCCTGCTGGTTGTCTTCCTTGACCCACTGACAAGGGTCCCTCTAGATCCTTCCAGACCATGTCAGCGCTTTAGACGGGAAGGAGAATCCAGAGAGACATCATCGCCAGCCTCTTGAAGCCCTGGCATGGAAAAAATGGAGCATGTGAGCAGGGCTGGGAAGCCGCCACCCAGGTCCCAGCTGGATGGAGCACTAAGGGGTGGAGGTAGGAGTCCGTGGGAGGCCTGGGCGTGCTGTTGGCCAGAGGCTGGCATTCAGGAAGAAGAGCTGGAGGCATGCTGAGGTGAGGACAAGGACAGACTCAAGTCCACCAGCACTCCAGTGTTGGGTTCTGCCTTACCTATGGTGACCTCCTGAAAATAAAGACTGCAGCCTCAGCTGGGCATGGTGGCACATGCTTGCGATCCCAGTTCTTGGGAGACAGGAGGATCGTGGGGTTGAGTCCAGTCTCAATAACTTAGCAAGATCCTGTCTCAAAATAAAAAAGTAAAATTGGGTATAGTGGCACATGCTTGTAATCCCAGTACTTGGGAGTAAAATAAAATAAATAGGGCTGGGGGCATAGCTTGGAGGTAGAAAGTCCCTGGATTCACTCGCTGGTACCTACCTAACTACATAAATACATAGATAAATACATAAATAAGACTGCTCAGTTCCACCTTCCAAACCCAGCATTTTTCTCCTCTTGCCAACTCCATGCTGGGTCCTTCTAGAGAGAAGGCGATGTTATAGAAAACAAAGTCCCAGTACAGCCAAGCTGACTCCATCAATGAACGGCTCTCCGAAACCCATCCTGTGTCTGCTGGAGCAAAACTGGAGCTTCAGGCTTGAGCTACTACAGAACCCTCTGGTTTTTGCCAGACCATTCAGAACTGTTTCCAACAGCCAGCCCCACACAGCTACATCTCTTCCCCTGTGACTAGAGGGGCCCCCTGCCTGGTACAGAGAGGCGCCGACGTCCATTGCGCAGAGCCCGCGTCCCCCAGGGTAATGATGTTGATGCTTATTAGCTGCTGGAGCAGGCAAGATCTCCAGTCTATAATTGGCTCGTACTGTTGTGGGTTCTGTGCGTGTCAGAAATAATGAGGTGACATTTGGATCTGACATGGCACCATTAGAGGGCTGGCAATGCAGATTATGAGCATGCATTCATGTAAAGGAGAATAATAAATCAAGTGGAAAAATGCTTGAGAAGTAATAAGGGTCATGTCCAGATATATACTCTTTGGGTGTAAATTAATGCTGGCGATTAATTATTCATGGCCCTGCCCTCCAGGGGCTCATGGGTCCCTTGCAAAAATGATACTTCTCAGGCCATTGGAAAAACCTGTGGTGAGTCGAAATGAACAAGTCTGATGGTTGTTTGTACATGAGCCGGGCGGGTTGAATGGGATGATGATTACTTCATCAGGAGTGGGAGGGAGGGCGTATCATAACCCAGCTTTCCAAAATGAAATTATCCTGAGCACAGTTTTTTATGCCCCTACATGATTCCAGCAATATTATGGTGTTTTTTTTTATTGGGGGGGGGGAATGATACGGCGATTTATAATAGTCATTAAATTGCCATGACTTAAGAGGGAGAAGCCTTTCTCCCATGAAGAACTGCAAGCTATTTATTTTACCACTCTCGGGAACAAAACCAATGCAAATGTTTGTCTCTAGCTAGGAAGTTCTTTTCTTGTGATCTGGGTGTTCAGGAGAGTTTGCATGGCTCTGCTCAGTATAAAATTCAGAACTGTAGGCAGCGTTGTTCACAGCCAGCAGCTGAAAGGGGAAAGGGAGGCTGGGAGCCACACGGGCCGCCCGCCGCCGGCCAGGGTTTCCTGCACGAGTAGGTACAAACATCTCATCTCATACTCCCATTCCTCAGCCCAAGCCAGCACACTTATTGCCTGGAAATTTGGCCACAATATGGAGTCATTTTAGAGGAATGGGATGTCTATCAAAGCTGGGCTATTGGGGGCGGGGGATAGAGCTCAGTGCTAGAGCGTCTGTCTAGAGTGTCAGGGCCTGGGGTCCGTCCACAGTGCTGAATGAAGGAGAGGGAAAGAGGGGAGAAGAGAAGAGAAGAGGAGGAGGATGCAGAGGAGGAGGAGAAGGAGGATGCAGAGGAGGAGGAGAAGGAGGATGCAGAGGAGGAAGAAGAGGAGAAGAATGAGAAGGAAGAGAAAGGAGGAGGAAGAAGAAGAGGAGAAAAAGGAGGAGGAGAAAGAGGAGGAGGAGGAGGAAGAAGAGGAGGAAGAAGAAGAGAGGGAGAAGAAAGAAGAGGAGGAGAAGAATGAGGATGAAGAGAAAGGAGGAGGAGGAGAAAGAGAAGGAGGAGGAAGAGGAGAAGGGGGGAGAAAAGGGAGGAGGAGAAAGAGGAGGAAAAACAGGAGGAGGAGGAAGAGAAGGAGAAGGAGGGAGAAGAGAAGGAGGAGGAGAAAGAGAAGGAGGAGGAAGAGAAGGAGAAGGAGGAAAACAAGAAGGAGGAGGAAGAGGAGGAGGAGGAACAAGAGGAGGAGGAAGAGGAGAAGGAGGAGGAGTAGGAGGTAGAGGAGGAGGAGGAGAAAAGACAAGACAGAAAGGACAAAGGGCCGGCTCTGTCTGCCGCTGCCCGCCTCCTCTGTCCTCAGGCATCTGTTTGTATTTCCATCTCTACTCCCATCCACTCACTGGCTCTAAAACCCTCTTTACCTTCATTTTGATGTTGAAAGAGAACATGCACACAGAAAAGTACACAAATCCTAGGAGAATTCTCTTGAATGCTGACCAGCATCCTCCACAGCTCCTTAACGTTCCCTTCTTTTTAAAAGTAGGTTTCTACTGGTGCATCGTGACTGTGCCTCACAATGAAGTTCAGAGTGATTGAGACTCGTCTGCCTGTCTGAATGGAGTCACCAGTCTTCTTTTACTCGGCATTTTGTTTATGAGGTTTATCCAAATTGTGGCTAGCTGTAACTTGCTCCTCCTGTATGTCTGTTCCATAGTTTATTTTATCCGTTCTGGTATCAGTAGGCGTTGGGAAGTCGCCAGTTTTGGGCCAGTTATGGGGAGCGCTTCTAGGCATCTTCTGGAGCACGTCTTCTGTTAAGCATATGCCCACATTCCCGCCAATTATATACTTAGAAGAAGAAATGCTGGCTTCCAACCGGGTGTAGTGGTGCACGCTTGTAATCCCAGCATTCAGGAGGCTGAGACCGGAGGATCCGAGTTCGAGGCCAGCCTCAGCTACTTAGTGAGGCACTCCGCAACTTAGACTCGGTTTCAAAATAGAGAATAAATACTAGGGCTGGGGGTATAGCTCGGAGGTAGAATGTCCCTGAGTTCAATCCCCAGTACTGAAAAAAATAAAATAAAATAAAATAAAAAAAAGAAATGCTGGCTTCCCCTTCCCTTAACTGTTAATTTTACAGATCCTTCAACCATCTCGGTCCTGGTCAAAATGAAAGGAGAGACTGGGATCTTAGGTCACAAACTCACATATATAAGAAATATCACTCTATTTTTTTTTTATTCAATTGTAATTTCTAGCTCCAGGCAGAGGTAAATCCCATTTTAGTCCTTTTTACCACCACCACCCACACTTGCAGGGTTGTTACCTCTCATGATCTGGGGAAGGGTCTCTAGTTCGGTCTGTCCCCGTGCTGATAAGAGGACCCTAGAGGGTTTCCCATGCTTGGGGTGCAGGCATTGTGAGGAGGCTGGGACCCTCAATGTCTCTGAATCCTGGGTCCTTCCTGGGTCTGGCTGTCTCTCTGGAAGGAGTCGGGTCCCTGCAGCTCGCCTGTCCAGCCCAGAAACTCTTCTTTTTCACCAGGAAGGCCCTCGCTGCACCCTCCTTGGGGTTCATTGGGCTTTCCTCAGGTTCTGCTGGGCTCTGTGGGCTCATGATTTGGGAAAGCAGAAGCCGAGCAT
>PVLC010046061.1:0-11559 GCA_004027655.1 Graphiurus murinus | reverse complement strand
GGGGTGCATGAAGCAGTCTGGCCCCCAGATGAGCTCTTCAATTTCACTCTGAGTAAACCCCATGTTATTAGGGGCTGGGGGAAGCAGAAAAATGAATCAGCGAATCCCTCTGAGTTGTGCAACCCCACAGCCTTCCCTGGAGGGGATGAGACAACACATGCAGGAAGATACCAACAGGATTCTCTAGTTCCCTCCTCCATAGGTCTGCAAGCAACTGTCTTGTTTTGGTAACTTTGAATCACTACTTGTGTTCTCTCATACAGCTGCAGGGGCTTTTCCCTCCCAGCCCATCCTACAGATAAGGAAGGCTGAGCTAAACAGAAGCTGAGCGCCTTGCCCCAAGTGGTCACATAATTTAGGATGACTGTGCACTGGAACTCCATCAATTGCTCCAGGAAAAATTACAACAGACTCCCAAGAAAGGATTGCTTCTGAATATTATCTCTCTGAAATGTGCCAGCTAGCATGTATTTCTTTGTCCCATCTTGGGGAATAAATGCAGGCAAAAGAGGATTGCCTTTACAAGGTATTGAATTTTTAATCTTGAGATTTGCTAGGCCTTACGTATACCATAAGGAAAGAAGCTCTTGTGCCCATCTTCTAAGTGGGAAAACTGAGATCTGAGATCTGAAGACAAGGCCTGACCAAGTCACAACGCTGTGGATTCAGACCCAGCTCCCCCTAGTCGGGAGCTCAGGCACCCTGTGCACTGCACCCCCACCCCGCTGATTATTTTTGCAATTGAGACATATTATCCAGATAATCTACAAATCTCCACATGTTGCCACTACTCAGATGGAGGACAATAGACCAATGCACCAGAAGCCCCCTCCCCCCCCCACACCCCCACCTTCCCCCAACTACACACTCTCCTGCCTCCCAACACTGCAGTGTTTTGTCTCACCCTGCAGCAGACTGCAAGGTGCTTGAGCAAGTACAAGTTACAGTCACCTTTAATATCACCTGCTCCAGGAACTTGCACAGGGGTGCCGCTGTCAGATTTCTTGGACACAGCTAGGGATGCTCCTGACTGTGCTCAAAGTGATAGCAGCAAATAAGACTCTTTATTGCGGCTCTTTTTTTGGGGGGGCGGGGGGTGCAGCATTTGGGAGGCTGAGACCGGAGGATCCGGGTTCAAGGCCAGCCTCAGCTACCTAGTGAGCCACTCCACAACTTAGTGAGACCCAGTTTCAAAATAAAGAATAAGCCGGGCGTGGTGGTGCACGCTTGTAATCCCAGCATTTGGGAGGCTGAGACCGGAGGATCCGGGTTCGCGGCCAGCCTCAGCTACCTAGTGAGGCACTCCGCAACTTAGTGAGACTCGGTTTCAAAATAAAGAATAAAAAATAGGGCTGGGGGTGTAGCTCGGAGGTAGAATGCCCCAGAGTTCAATCCCGAGTACCGCAAAAAAATAAAAAAATAAAAAAATAAAGAATAAAAAATAGGGCTGGGAGTATAGCTCAGAGGTAGAACACCCCCGAGTTCAATCCCCAGTACCGCAAAAAAAAAAAAAAAAAAAAAAGGTATGATATTTTGAGAAACCTGTAATTTAGGACACTCTCCAGCTTATCTGTCAGTCATCTAATGAGAACCTCAATCAGCCTGAGGACCCTAAGGTTGACCAGACCACCAGGAAGCACCTCAGGACTACTGGACTGAGATCATCCACCCTAGAACTGATCAGACTACTCGACCACCATAAACCGTCTAGGAGACTACCAGACTGAGATCATCCTCACATACCTCCTCTAGCCCACCCCTCACGAAAGTCCCCTATAAGAAGACAGCCCTGAACTCCCCAATATGCCTTCCTCATCTTGAGGTGGCCCACATTCTCTCTTGAATGTTTATTTCTTCCTTTTTCCTGTTTCCCAAATAAACCTCTGTCCATGTCTCTAACTGGCGCGTGCTGAAACTCTTTTCCGTCACGATAGCCAAGGACCCTGCAGATCCTGAGTCCCTGAGCTGAGGACTCACCCCAACAGGACTTTCTGTCCCGTTCCTTCTCTGTCCTGCTCATCTCTAACTGCCTAACAAGAGTAGCAAAGACTCATTTCTCAGTGCTAGCCACTGTTCTAGGGGTCAGGCCAGCAGTGATGGCAAAGCCAGCTTGGTCCCTGTTCTCAAGGTACCGAGAGTTCAAGGATGAGTTGATATTAAATAGCCACGCAAATGTGAATGGGAACAATGGCAGTGGGCAGTGACAGAGCCCAGGAGGCTCTAAAGCAACTAGGGATGGGGCCTGGGGGAGCACTGCCGAGGACGAGGCAAGTGCTAAGGCTGCAAAGGCCCATGGTCAGCATTGTCCAGGAGCAGGGAGAGCAGAGCTCTTGGGCAGAAAGGGTGGGATGTGCAAAGGCCCTGTGGAGAGGAAACATGAGGAGGAGCCTGTGAGGAGGCTGTGTTTCCCTAGAAGCAAAGGGACGCCATCGAAGGGCTTTGAGGGTGGTGTGGGTTGGTAAGGGGACCTGGAGGACCTAAAACAACAGGCTGGGGCAAGGTCAGCAAAACGTCGCCACAACCCACTTGTGACCTGTCCGGGTCTTACCCCGGTGGGCCCAGAGAGGACCTGGCTCAAGATGGCGCCTGGCAAGCTGCCAGAGGCAGCTGACTGCTGGATGACTGACAGGTGATAACCTTCCTGGAGGAGGGCTGTACCACGTCGGCACGCATGCACCAGTACGTCAGAGCTCGTGGACAGATAGTGCACGCCCCGGATAGTGACCCAGGATGTGGTGGTCTGAGCAAACTCAGGCTACACATGTGACCCACACTCGCAGGTTTTATTTATATAGAAGGAGACTGTTCTGTGAACATAGACCAAAGAAAAAATTTGCTCTTGGGGATTATTTCTTGTGAAGAATTTCTCATCATCACATCCAAGAAAGTGTCCGTGCATCTTTACAATGGTATGTGCCACCATATCATTTATCTACAGAACTAGTGCTGGTAAACGTTTAAGTCTGGCTCTCCCCCAAACAAGACCATATGTGTTACACACGCATATGTAAAAACCTAATATTATTAAAAACTTTTGAACATACGGATGAGAAACATACAACTGACATAAAATGATAAAAATAGAAGCCAGGAGTGGTAGTGCGTTCTTATAATCCCAGTACTTGGGAGGCTGAGACAGGAGGATCACAGTTTATGGCCAGCCTCAGCAAGAATAAAAATAATAGGGCTGGGGGGTATAGCTCAGAGGTAGAATCCCCAGTACTACATACAAACACACACACACAGAAAAAGAAAAATAGACACTCTTCATTGTAATTTCCATGTAGCCCATTGATTCTGATAGAATGCTTTTATTGACTTTGCCCAGCCCTTTTCTATAGCTGATCTGTGGCTGCAATTCCACCCTGCAATTCATGAGATTCCTAAAAATCTAGCCACCCACTTGAGAGAATCTAGAACCTGTAAAATACAACTCTCCGAAGCCCTCAGAGCTGGCTCCATGCCAAGGAGGACACAGGGCCAGAGAGGAGCTACAAGAATTTGAATGGGCTCAGAAACCCAGGATGGTCAAGGCGCAGCTCCTAGAAGAACTCTTATCAATCCCCCCAAAGGACAGGTCCCCAGAATCTCCTAAGGCATATGGGAAAAGTATGGGGGGCAGGGACAAGAAGGAGGAGAAAGAGGAAGATGAGGAGGAGAAGGAGAAGGAAAGAAGGAAGGGAAAAAGGAAGGAAAAGCCAGGCATGGTGTTGGCACATGCCTGTACTTGGAAGGTGAGACAGAAAGATCGCAGGTTTGGAGCCAGCCTTAGTAAGTAGTGAGACTCTCATCAATCCAGTGAGGCTCTGTTTCAAAACAAAAATAAAATAGGGGCAGGGGTATAGCTCAGAGACAAAATGCCCCTGGGTTCAACCCCTAGTACCACAAAAAAGGGGGGTGGGGGAGAGGAAAAAAAAAAGGAGATGAGGACGAGGAGGTAGGAAGGAAGGATTGATTCAGGCGGACCTGCAATTTTCTGTCCACTCCACCCTAACAACAAATAAAAAGCTGGAAAAAAATTAAAAATCAACAAGTCTTCTTGAGTCTTTAAGAGAAATGAGGACATAGGGCAAACCACCCCCCACCCCAAAACTGGAAAGACAGACAGAAGAATACTGCCCATCACAGAAAAGAAACGAAGCTCCCAAGGCACCAGTGCCAGGGAAACCTGGACCACAGCCCAGCTGTTGCAGAGACTCAGTATTAAAGCTTCCAGGAGACCCAGTCTGGGGGAGGCACCTTGTGAGTCTTACCTCCTGGAGGCTCCCATAGTGAACACTGGAGAAAAGTCCTTTGTGTTTCCATTAGGGGAAGGGGAAAGTGTGTGTGTGTGTGTGTGTGTGTGTGTGTGTGTGTGTGTGTGTGCGTGTGTGTGTGTTGGGGGTGGAGGGTACTAGGGATTTAACCCAGGAGTGTTCTACCTTCAAGTTACATCCCCCAGCCCTTCTTATTTTTTATTATATATATTATTTATATATGTTATATTTATTATATATATATGTGTATATATATATATATATGTATATATACACTTTTTTTTTTTTTTAGTACTGGAGATTGAACCCAGGGGCATTCTGCCTCTGAGCTACACCCCCAGCCTTTTTTTCATTCTTTATTTTGAAATAGGATCTCACTAAGTTGCTAAGGGCCTCGCTAAGTAACTGAGGCTGGACAAAAACCTGAGATCCTCCTCAGCCTTCCAAGTACTGGAACTATAAGTGTGTGCTACCATGCCCAGCTTTATTTTTTATTTTAAAGCAGGGTCTTATTAAATTGCTGAGGGCCTTGCTAATTTACTGAAGCTGTCCTCAAACCTGTGATCCTCCCGTCTCAGCCTCCCAAGTACTGGAAGGCATGCACCACCACACCCTGCTCCATTCTTCTTAACAAGGCCCACTCTCAGATAGTCCTAGTGCCTTACCTGCTGAGATGTGATAAGAATCTAACCTACCCAGGGGAAGAGGAATGCCTAACTTGAGCCCTCTTCAGCCATCTTGTCCAGCCTACAGGGGGAAAGACTGGAAAACACCATGAAGTTCACCCCCCACCCCACAGGCAGGAGCACACTGCAAAGCTAATCATAAGAGATCTAATCATGAGACTATAGGACACTTCGCCCCCACCCCTTCCCGACACATTACTAAAGGCCTACTCAGTGATTACAACTCCTTTTACTCAGCACACCATGTCTAGCTGTCAAGAAAATACTATAAAACAAAATAGAGCTGGGCATGGTAGCACATGCTTATCATCCCAGTACTTAGAAGACTGAGGCAGGAGGATTGCAGGTTCGAGGCCAGCCTCAGCTACTTAGTGAGGCCCTCCACAACTTAGTGAGACCCTGTTTCAAAATAAAGAAAAATAAAAAATAGGACTAGGGGTGTAGCTCGAAGGTGGAATGCTCCTGGGTTCAATCTCCAGTACTAAAATAAATAAATAAATAAATAAATAAATAAATAAATAAATAAATAAATAAATAAAATCAGCCAGGTGTGATGGCCCATGCTTGTTATCCCAGTACTTGGGAGTCTGAAACAGAAGGATTGCAGGTTGAGGTCAGCAGCTTAGACCCTTTACTTTTCTTTTGTGTGTGTGTGTGGTACTGGGAATTGAACAGGGGGGCATCCTACCTCTGAACTCCCAGCCCTATTTTTTATTCTTTATTTTGAAACAGGGTCTCACTAAGTTGCAGAGGGCCTCACTAGGCAGCTGAGGCTGGCCGGGAACCCGAATCCTCCGAGCATGAGCCACCACACCCAACAGTCAGACCCTTTTCAAAATAAAAAATAAAATAAGGCTGGTGGGTGGTGTAGCTGAGAGGCTGAATGCTCCTGAGTTCAATCCCCAGCACAGAAAGAAAGAAAGAGAAAGAAAGAAAGAAAGAAAGAAAGAAAGAAAGAAAGAAAGAAAGAAAGAGAGGAAAAGAGGAGAGGAGGAAGGAACAAAAGACCAAGGAAGGAAGGGAGGGAGGAGGAAGAGAGGGAGGTGCTTCCCCCAAACACTGAGACAGCATTGTCCTGGAGGTCCTCTGGAGTCCTGCAAGGGCCGCTCTTACAGACACTAAATAAAGTAAACAGGCTCCTGCCACCTGATTGCTTTTTGACCCCAGACTTAGTTTATTACCTGTAAAGTAGAGAGAATTGCTTTTCCTGGGATCCTAAGAGGATTGAGTGAGGACTCTGTGTATGTGAAGTGTTTAACATTGTTATCCCTTTCCCTGTCCCAAAGGAAGGCATTTAAGGACTCACCAATGAATTTTAAGGAGGGGTGTAATGGCATTACTTTTGCTTAGAAAAATCATTGATTAGAAACCGTTTTTTTCTTATGGTGCTGGGGATTGAACACCCAGCAGCTCAGCACGTGCTCTACCACTGAGCTCTCCTCCACACACACTTCCCCTAACAAAAATGATTCTGTCAGCTGTGTGAGAGGGAGGGAGGAGGAGAGGGCAGGCTGGAGGCCCAGGAAGAGTTAGTTGTCAGCTTCTTGCAGTGGTCAAGGGGACAGATCATAAGACCTTGGTAATTAAATGGAAAAAGAAGGGACAGATGCTTTTTCTGTTTGTTTTGTAGTGCTGGGAATGGAACTCAGGGGCATTCTAGCTCTGAGCTACACTCCCAGCCCTATTTTATTTTTTACTTGGAAACAGTGTCTTACTAAGTTGCAGAGTGTCTCACTAAGTTGGTGACGCTGGCCTCGAACCTGCAATCCTCCTGTCTCAGCTTCCCAAGTACTGGGATTAGGAGTATGCACCACCATGCCAGGCTGGACACACACATTTGAGAAGAAATTAGGAGGCAGATCAGACATGCTTGGGGGCCCCCAAGCTAGCCTGATTCTTGACTTCCTTCACAGCCCTTGTCTTCTCCTACAGCAGGTTTTACCCATTCCACCACACCACCTGCTCCCTACCCCCTCGCCTGGGCTGCTCCGCCACCTCCACACTGCTCAGTCCTGGACTCTCTTTTTCGTACTGGGCAGTGAACTCAGGGGCATCCTACCCCTGGGCTACCCCCACTAGCCCTACTTCTTTATTTATTTTTGTTTTGAAACAGAGTCTCCTTAAGTTGCTAAAGCTGACCTGGAACCTGTGATCCTCCTGTCTCAGCCTCCCAAGTACTGGGATGACAGGTGCAGGTCACCATGCCTGGCTAGCCCCCTGTCTCTTGAACTGACACAATGAGGCCTCTAATGTTCTTCCTGCGACCAGCAGTAACTACCAACTATCTACAGAGCGGCCAGAATGTTACTTAGAAACATAAGTCAGTTCAATCCTCTCCTCCCTGAAGCAGTAGGGTGGCTTCCCATCACCCTGGATAAAATGAAATGGTGGGACTGGCGCTCCGGGTCGGCTCCCATCGCCTCTCTCACATCCTTGCTTCGTCCCCCTCCCCACTGCTCCGGCCTTTGCATTGTTCACCAACAAGCTTGGCCCACCTCAAAGGGTCTGAAACTGCGAGTTTTCTAGGGCTAGAGTGTTCTCCTTACCCTCCCATCTGCTGCTCCCCTCCCCCATCCCTGCCCTCCCTTTCCTCTCCCTCCCCCTCCCATTTGTCAGCAAAGTGGTCCAATTGTGGGAAGCAATTATGTTCTATCTTGAAAAGTCTGAGCACACATCAATTTCTTTCTTAAATATATACCTTAAGAACCCCTGTACCTGTGTACCCAAAGCATGTTCAAGAATGTTCTTAGTGGACCTGTGCATGATACAAAGAACATAACCAAGTCAAATGTCCACTGACAGAAGACTGGAGAAGTACTTGATGATACATGGATACAATGGAATATTATACAGCAATAGAAATAGCTGAGTCATAGCTACAAACCTCCGCATGGATGAAATGAATCTTAGGAAAGAATGTTGAGGGGAAAAAAAAAAAAACTAAAAAGTTTCAGAAAAGCCGGGTGTGGTAGCACATACCTGTATTCCCAGTGCTTGGGAGGCTGAGACAGGAGGATCACAGATTTGAAGCCAACCTCAGCAATTTCATGAGACTCTCAACAACTTGGTGAGACCTTGTTTCCAAATTTAAAATGAAATAAAATGGGCTGGGGATGTAGCTCTGAGGTAGAATGCCCCTGCGTTCAATCCCCAGCAACAAAAAAAGGGGAAAAAAGTTTCAGAAGGATATACACAGTATGATACCATTTTTATAAAGTCCAAAGACAAGCCAAACAAAAGAACATAATATGTAGAGTACATACATGTCAAATCTACAAAGGAAAGCAGAGATGAGTTTCTAACAAATTTAAAACAGGGGTTATATTAATGTTGGCACCTTAAGTCTCTTAAGAGAACTGTTTACAATTGCATGGTGCAAATCCTACCTAGAGCTCTGCCAGTTTTCCCTGATCTTTTGTTTTTGTCTTTGTTTTGCAGTACTGGATAGTGAACCCAGAAGCATTCTACCTCTGAGCTACACCTTTAGCCCTATTTTTAATTCTTTATTTTGAAACAGGGTCACATTAAGTTGCAGAGGGCCTCACTAAGTAGCTGAGGCTGGCCAGGAGCCTATGATCCTCCTGTCTCAGCCTCCCAAGTACTGAGTACTGGGATTACAAGAATGGGCTACTATGCCAGGATCCTTCCCCAATCTTTTTTTTTTTTTTTTTTTTTTTTGTGGTACTAGGGATTGAACTCAGGGGCATTCTACCTCCGAGCCATACCCCCAGCCCTATTTTTTATTCTTTTATTTTGAAACAGGGTCTCACTAAGTTGCAGAGTGCCTCACTAGGTAGCTGAGGCTGGCCGAGAACCGGGATCTTCTGGTCTCAGCCTCCCAAATGCTGGGATTACAAGCATGTGCCACCACGCCCAGCTCTCCTTCCCCAATCTTGAAGGTCTGAAAGCCCCACTAAGGTGCTGTGGCACATGCCTGTAATCCCAGTACTTGGGAGGCTGGGACAGGTGGGTCACAGGTTCAAAACTAGCCTGGACAATTTAACAAGACCCTCAGCAATTTAGCAAGAACCTGTTTCAAAATAAAAAATAAAATAGGGCTTGGAATGGGTACAGTGGCACATGCCTGTAATCCCAGTACTTGGGAGACTGAGACAGGAGGATCCCAGGTTCAAGGCCAGCCTCAGCAACTTAGCAAGGCCCTCAGCAACTCAGTAAGACTCTGTTTCAAAATAAAATAGGGCTGGGGTATAGCTCACAGGTAGAATTCCCCTGGGTTCAATCTCCAGCACCATAAGAAACTAACAACAACAACAACAACAATAATAATAACAACAACAACAACAACAATAATAATAACAACAACAGGGCTGGGGTTGTAGTTCAGAGGTACAAATCACTTAGGTTCAATCCCCAATACAAAAAAAAAAAAAAAGAAAGAAAACCCTTACAGGATCAGGTTTCAGCCTGACCCTGGATTAACAAACCTGTCATCTTTAGGCAACCAATTTGCAGCAGCTTGCCAGCATTAGCAGCATTTTGTGTATAAATGAGGACTTGAATTTCAAGCTTTGACTCAGGTGTAGGACCACCCCCCTCGCCTTGGAGGCAGCCCCTTCCTCGTTGCCAGACGACTAGCCTTCAAACAAATATGAAAAGGGATTGTTTGTTGACAGTTTTTTGCTGTCCGTTGATTTCTTACACAATTCTTATTAAAACATCCTTCCTTGTTGGCGATCCCCCGCCCCACAGTTAGGGGCCCTCCTCTGTGTCGGGAGGCCTGCCAGGAGCTGAGGCGAACAGAAAGACAAACAAGGCATTACCCTAACTCTCAAGAAGTTCATAATTCGGTGGAGCGATCAGACATGTAAATAAATAACGAAAGTACAAGTCCAGAACTTTCTGTGAAGGGGTTAAGAGCTTGACTTATAGTCAATCTGTGGAAACTTGGCACATACCTAATTCTTCCAGATCTCACTTCTCATCTAGAAAATGGAATTAAGCTGTACTCTTACTACTAATAAGAGGAGCAAATGAAGCATATATGTAAAGAGTTTTCTAGAAGACCTGGTAGAGGCTGGGTGTGGTGGCACATGCCTGTAATCCCAGTACTTGGAAGGCTGAGACAGGAGGATTGCAGGTTTCAGGCTAGCCTTAGCAATTTAGCAAGCACCCTGTTTCCAAATAAAAAATAAAATAGGGCAGGGGTGTAGCTCACAGGTAGGATGCCCCTGGGTTCAATTCCCAGTACCACAAGATAAATAAATAAATAAATAAATAAATAAATAAATAGGCTCATTTAGACCATTGAAGTTCAAAGTGGATTCAATTCCCAGTACCACAAAATAGACTTGTTGTAGTATGAAGCATGAGTACTTGGTAAGTGACCCATTCTTATTACAAAGTATTGTGGGAACACACTAAGGGGAACAATTCAGTGGGTCTCGTGCCTTCAAGGACAAATTTGTTTTATTAAATTGGAGACAGGTGAAGACAATAATTTGGAATTGCCCGGAAGTGAGGCAAGAGAATTCTAGTCACCCAGTGCAATGGTGCACACCTGTAGTCCCAGCTACTCAGGAGGCTGAGGCAGGAGTATCGCTTGAGCCTAAGAGCATGAGACCAGCCTTGATTTGGGTTAACATATCAAGAACTTGTCTCAAAATAAAAAGGAGGATTCTAGCCGGGTGTAGTGGTGCATGCTTGTAATCCCAGAACTTGGGAGACTGAGAGAGGAGGATCACAGGTTCAAGACCACCCTCAGCAACTAAGTTGAGGCCTTCTGCAATCTAGTGAGACCCTATTTCCAAATAAAAATAAAACAGGGCTGAAGGTAGAATGCCCCTGGATTCAATCCTCAGTACCAAAAAAAAAAAAAAAAAAAAAATGATTCTAAGTGCTTGAAGGGTACACTGCCTTTTGCTGCAAAGGCAGGAGAGGACCAAGAAAAAAGGGTTAGCTGGCTGCAGGATCCAGCCAGCTGGAGAGTGAGAATTCTTTTCTAATGTAATCTGTTCCCTTTCTGTTCCCTTTGACACTTTATCCCTGGCATGTGGAACAAGAGAAGTCTCTAGGGATCCTGCAGTCTCTACCCCACGTTCCCAGGCACAGGAGACCAACCGGTTCTAATTAGAAGAACATTTATCATGTTTACATTTTATTTCGATAAGTACTAATATCCCCCTGCAGTCTGACATCATAAATAAATCACCACCACCTTGTTCCTCCAGTCACATAATTTCTATTTTGTTTCTTCCTTGAGTGACAGAGGTTAAAAAAATACAGTAAAATTATGCCTTAATTATGTTGTCAGAATACAGTTTTTTTCCATGGCATTTATCAGGCCTACAGGGGTGGAAGAGAACAAATACAGGGGAAAGCCACGTTTTGAAAGATTTAAAAATGCATAAAATTCATTTTTTTCATTAGAAACAGATGTACCATAACTAATTAGAATGAAAAGTTTTCTGAAAACGACAAACCATAACTAGAACCCACCAGGAATGCCAAGTTTAAAGCCCAGAGCGCCAACAGACAAAAATAAAGGTAAATGAGGCCTAATCAAGGAAAATAGAGATTTGACAGCACCTATAACCAGGCCAGACAGGGCCGGCTAGTGTTTAGAATCGATTAGGTTTGCTTAAGCTAATCAAAAGCAG
>PVLC010046060.1:0-11549 GCA_004027655.1 Graphiurus murinus | reverse complement strand
TACATATTAGAACATTTTGGCAAAATGTTAACAACATGGAAATATGTGAATTGGTAGTCTTTAATGCTTGGTGTGAAGTAGAGGTTTAAAGAATGCATTAATGTGGCACAAAAATAAACTCAGAATGGATCAAAGACCAAGGATTGAGGCCAGAAACTTTGCAACTGCCTAAGGAAACACTCCCACACATTGGCACAGGCAGTAACTTCCTCAATAGCTCAGGAAATAATACCAAGAATCAATAAATGGGATGGCTTCAAACTAAAATGCTTTTGCATAGCAAAGGAAATAATTAACAGTGTGAAGAGAAAACCTAGAGAATGGGAGAAAACCTTTGCCAGCTAGTGTTCCAGCAGAGGACTAATATCTAGAATATGTAAAAAAAAATTAAAAAATCAACACCAATAAAAAAAATAACCCATTCAATAAGTGGGAAAATGAACAAAATAGAATCGTCTCAAAAGAAGAATTGCTTATGGCCAACAATTATATGAAAAAATACATCTTTATAAATCAGGGAAATGCTGATTCCTTTACACTGTAGTCAGAATGGCAATCATGAGGAATATAAGAATTCAATAAATGCTAACAAGGATGTTGGGAAAGGGGAGTTTTCTGCACTATCGATGGGAATGTAAATTAGTATAGCCACTCTAGAAATAAGTGTGGAGGTTCCTCAAAAAATGAAAATGATTGGGTTATTTGCTTTCTTAGCTGTGATTTTCTTGAGTTCTTTGTATATCCTAGATATTAGACCTCTATCCAAAGAGTAACTGGCAAAAATCTCCCACTCTGTAGGCTGTCTGTTTAGGATCTTGATAGTTTCCTTTGCTGCACAAAAGCTCTTCAGTTTAATGCAATCCCATGTATTGATCTTCCTGAGGGTTGCTTGTGCTTTTGAGGTCTTGTTGAAAAAGTTTTTACCTGTGCCTATGTGTTCAAGTGTTGGTCCTATGCCCTCTTCAAGTAGCTGCAAGGTCTCTGGCCTAACTTCCAGGTCTTTAATCCACCTTGAGTTGACTCTTGTGCAGGGTGAGAAAGTGGGGTTTATTTCCATTTTCCTGCATATGGTTAACCAGTTTTGCCAACACCATTTGTTAAAGAGGCTATCCTTTTTCCAGTGTTTATTTTTGGCTCCTTTGTCAAAAATCAGTTGACTGTAAGTCTGTGGGTCTGTTTCTGAGTCTTCTATTCTGCTCCATTGGTATATGTATCAGTTTTTGTGCCAATACCAAGCTGTTTTTATTACTGTGGCTTTGTAGTAGAGTTTGAAGTCAGGTATTGTGATACCTCCTGCATGGTTCTTGTTGCTAAGAACTACTTTGGCTATCCTGGGCTTTTTGTTTTTCCAGATGAATTTAAGGACCGATTTTTCTATGTCTGAGAGGAGCGCCCTTGGTAATTTCATGGGTATTGCATTGAATCTGTAGATCAGTTTTGGGAGGATGGCCATTTTGATGGTATTTATTCTGCCTATCCAAGAGCATGGTAGATCTTTCCATCTTCTAAGGTCTTCATCGATTTCTTTCTTCAACTTTTTGTAGTTTTCCTTAATAGACACTTCACAAAAGAAGAAATACAAATGGCCAATAAATGTATGAGGAAATGTTCCACATCATTAGCAATCAGAGAGATGCAAATCAAAACTACCTTGAGATTTCACCTAACTCCAGTCAGAATGGCAATCACAAAAAACAAGAACAACAACAACTGCTGGCAAGGATGTGGAGAAGTGGGAATTGTGCGGATATAAACATAGATACACATGCATTGGTCTGATAGTTTGGTTTCTGTTCTTTTGGGTAGATACCCAGAAGTGGTATTGCTGGATCATATGGTAGGCTCATTCCCATTTGTCTGAGGATACTCCATACTGTTTTCCAAAGTGGTTGCACTAGTTGCAGTCCCACCAACAATGTATTAGATAAATAAAATGTGCTATATACATACAGTGGAGGGTTTTTTGTTTGTTTGTTTGTGTGTGTTGTATTGGGGATTGAACCCAGGAGCATTCTACTTCTGAGCTACAACTCCAGTCATACTTATTTTTCATCTTAAAACAGGTTTTGCTATGTTGAGGGCCTTGCTAAGTTGTTGAGGCTAGCTTCAAACCTGCTGTCCTCCTGTCTGAGCCTTTATTGTAGTGTGCCACCAGGCCCGGCAACAATGGAGTTTTATTCAGCCATAAAAAATGAAAATATAGCATTTTCAGGAAAGGAATGGAACTGGAGAGCATTATATTATGCAAAATAAAGTAGTCTCAGAAAGACAAATGTTGTATGCTTTCTCTCAAATGTAGAAGGTAGAGAAGAATAGATGGCATGTTAGCCTTAAATAAACCGATGTCATTTATGTTTAAATTATTTTAAATATTACTCTTGTCAATATGAGGGAATCTTTTCCTTTGAGAAAGTATCAAAATCAAATATTGTATTTGAAATAAAACCTAGAATTAGTAAGCTCCCATTCAAGGACTTCCATATATATATAATATTTTATATAAACATTGATATATAAATATTTGTTCACATTGTTTTGTATGTCTAGAATGACATTGACTCTTGAAGTGTAGCCCTTACACCAGTAGCATCAGCCTCACCTGGAACATTTTTGAAAAATGCAGAATCTTAGTTCCAACACAAAGCAATTGAATTAGAATGTGTATAACAAGATCTTCAAGATATCCATAAGCACTTTCATATTTTGAAGATCCAAAATATACATTTCAGTAACTTTTCACTCTTCTATGGATCCTGTAGAGAAATCTGATTTCTCAATCCTGGGAATTACCACAGTTTTCGAAATAGTGCCTTCTACATTTTCTTTATCCATTTATATGTTGAACATCTAGCTTGGTTACACAATTTGGCTACTGTGTATTGTATTGCAGTAATTATGAGTATAATATATCAGAATTCTACTCAGCTATAAAGAACAAAATTATGTCCTTTGCAGGAAAATGGATGGAACTAGAGGACATTCTGCTAAGTGGAATCGGCAAGTCTCTGAAAGTCAAGGGTTGTATGCTTTCTCTCATGTGTTGAAGCTAGAGAGAACATAGAAAACAAAAGGGATTTCAGTGAAATGAGGAAAGAGACCAGTAGAATGGCCAAGGGAATGCGGTTGGGGGACCTGGAAGGGGATTTATTAAGGAGTTTTCCCCTTTGAGGATGCTGTCATGCTTCACTCATCCTCTAGCAAAATGAGTTTCATAGATTTTCTAGAAATATTATTTCAGTGATCATATTAATGCTTTCCATGATATAAAACATAGAGTACTGAATTTGATGCATATTTATTTCTCAGAGGTAAGAGTTTGATTTATAAGCTCCCCCAAATACTGCTTAACTGCTGGGATTGCTGGTTATGAGCGTCAGAAACTTTCGGTCGTCTCTCTCTATGACTGAGGCAGTAGTGGAGAGGCAGCAAGCTGAAGTGGCTGGCACATTTGTATCATAGCTGAGACCTCCCAGGACTATGCTTGATGTTGGAGCCTCTCTTTGTGGATTCCGCCTCAGTATGAATCTTCGCTTTGCCACCTTGCTTTGTGTGGTCTTTTGCAATGTTTTAGCTTTTCATGTCTTACTTTCCTTATCTATTAAATAGAGAGGATAGCTACTTCACAGAGTTATTTTGGGGATCAAATTATGTTATATCTGCAGAAGATTTTTCATAGTCCTTAGTATATACTGAACATTCTGAAATAGCTACTTTTAATACATTTTACTTTATTTTATTGTCATGTAATTTTACATATTTATGAAGGACAATCTGAGCTGACTATTACTGTTATAATTTTATTTTATATTTACATTACTTTTATGTAGCCAGCCAAGGAAAACTCCCATACAATATATTAAAATAAAATATTAAATATATGTTTACTTTTAATGTTACCTAAAATCAGCGCTTTTTAACTTTAAATAGGATATTTTTAATAAATTTTTTCAGCAATTCAACTAGCCACATTTCCTTAAGTAATATGCCAGGTTGCTGAGGGGCAGAGGATCAAAAATTGATGTGGCAATAAAGGCTTCTTTGCTTTTGAGTAGATCAATATGTGTAAGTGAACCAGAGGCACTTACAGCTAAATATCCAGGAATGAATTAAAAATAGATTTACTATTGGACGGAGTTAGGGACCTGAGATTATGTTCTCGGGCAAATTTAGTGACCTGAATAAATATTCCTTTTCTACCATCCTCTCTTTGTGTAGTGCTTGTCAATTTCAATAGGTATTGATATGCCTGGCTGCTTAAAAGGACATTGAAAAGTTGAGCCCTTTATTCAGTAATGGCTTTGGAAATACAAATGCAAATTATAATCATTCTCTAGTAGAATCTTTGTACATAACATCATATGCACAAATAAAACATTTGTATGTATAATTCTAAACATTCTTCAATCTCATTAAAGATAGAAAGAAGCTGATAGAAAGTAGAGAAGGGCAATTTCAGCACTGAAGTGAGGCCGTTATGTTTCTTGCAAAGACACTAAAAGGATTAAATCTGGTCACAAGCCTATGAAAATTAAATTAAGGATAGGTCATATTCTTCCCGATCTTGCAGATAATCATTTACTAATTCAACTGATAATCATGAAACTTTATTCTGCATAAGGCATTATGCTACATACTGTGATATGAGGGTAAATCAGAGTCTAGCCAATATAGAACATAAACTTTAGAAAGAGAACTGCATGTTGAACTGCAATTGTGATACATAATATACTAGCATGTGAATGGATGATCTGATCTTATCTATGCCAAGGCCTTGAGACAAGGAGGACTTGATAGTATCTGAAAGACTGAAAGAATGCTAATACCACTGGAGCCCCCAAGACCATAGTGGCATAATCAGATATTTCCAGCATACATTAAAAGTTTTACTTTTAATTCTAAAAGCAGTGGGACCCCACTGAAGGATTTTGAACAGGAAAGCCTTAGGGTCTGAAATGCACTAGATAATGAACTGCTGTGTGAAAAAATGTTAGAACAGAAGAAAAGTGGTTGGGGAGAAAGACCTGTTGAGAAATTACTGCAGTAGCTTGGAAGAAGATCATGGTAGCCTGAACCAGGTTACTGGCAGTGGAGTAGGGAGAGTTGATGGAATTAGGAGAATGTTTCAGTCAACATTCTCACTGTTGTAATCCAAAGCAACTGAGTGCCACACAACTTAGAGGAAGCAAGATTTGTTTGCTCACAGTTCTGGAGATTTCAGGGGCTCCAGCCAGGTCTGTGGAGCTCAGAGATTGGGGGTGGGAGTCAGAGCGAGGGGGAGAGCAAGTGTTCTGCTCTTATATCCTCATATCATGGGGGCCTGAAGCAAGAGAGCCGACAAGATGATTCTGAGACACTAGCACAGTCCCTAAGACCATACCTGAAGGGACTCACCTCCTTCAGCTACACCCTTCCTGCTTAGGTTACCACCCAGTACACAATGGATTTATCCTCTGATGAGATTGTAACCCTCATGGATTAATTATATCAACTCTGAACCCTTAATACATGATCTCTTCAGAGAATATACCATATCCAAACTATGATAGAAGAGTTTTAAAGAGTAACAGACATAGTTTAGAGATGGAAATTGCATGGGACAAGTGAGAGGGAGTTGGTGGAGATGACTCCAGGTTTCACCTGAGCTGCTGGATAGTGGTTTTGTTAACAAATGAGTTTAGTTTTGGATATATTGGGCTTGACATCCTCTAAAGAGATTTATGTAGTAGTATTGAGCAGGCACTTAAATACCTTTTTATTTTTGAAGCTTAGAGAACTAAGGGGCAACTTTAAAAGTTGAAAATAATCATTGTAAGGCAAATGAAAGGAAACATTTCTGTTCTCCTATAACCTGGGAAACTTGATATCTCACCTTTCATGATATATGATTAGGAAATAGAAATCTCTTGGGCTTCCAAAGGATTAAGAACACACAGAGGTTTGCAAGCTTTGTTTCTCGGGGCATTAAGATAACACGAAGGTGGCTCAGAGCATCCTGCATATTGAGGAATTGGCTGGGTATAGTGGACCAGGCCCTTAACTCACTTCACAACTAAAGGAGCTTTGCTTCTTGAATTGCGACTTCAAATTATATTTTATATTAAAAGATTCATATTTAAAATTTAAACATGTCTACATTCATGGATGGAAGCTCTCTGATACATTATTAAATAGAAAATTTCAGTTCCCTATTCTGATGTGTGAACACAAAGCCATGGAGGGCAACATTGTATTCATTTCCTAAATTATTTCTTTAGAGATTCAATCCTGGATTGAAGAGACTACTTGTTTTATCTTTTGCAAAATTATTTTCATCCTTGTGATAGTTTTGAAAGATTATTTTCTGGAACAGCACAGCACAGTTTAATATAAATTTTGCCTTGTCCCCTGAGATCAGCAATTTGCTGAACCAGGTGGTTCAGGTGTCAGGAATATTGGCCACTATATTCAGTAGTCCTCTCCTTGTGATGGAATAGCCTAAGACATATGTTTCCTTGCTAGCTACCTTTTTTTTTTTTACAGTTTCATTATTAATATACCATATATATGCATATATATATTCATGTCTCTTGCTCTAATGCAATTTGTGGGATTATTGAATAGTCTTATCCTCTTTCTTGCTATGAAGGACAAATAATTACCATGCATATAATGCTCCTCTGCTACAGGCACTTAAAAGGTATAATTTCAGCCTTCTGATGCTCTTTCAAACTGACACTCAACTCTAACAAATGTGTGCTGGGAGAAATTCACTTTTTTTTTTTTCTCGCACACTTCACTACAATCCACAAGAACAAACAGTTCCAACATTTATCATTTTAGGCAAGTGAAACATTAGGAATCAAAGTGACAGGCACAGGGAGAAGTTTTACTGTGGAATAAAACTTTATGATGCATTTGCAAGGATGGAAATGTACTTGGCTCATCTTAGTAAGTAAATACCGCTAAATTTATTTAAATATTGATCTGTTTTCAGTGAAACAATGAAATGAATTTTAAAAGGTAGAGGTTGTAAATGTATGCAGAGCATTTTGGACTGTGATACAAATACTCAGCTGTGTCATTTTGTAAGTCTATAATAGGTTGCTGATAATTGCCAATTCTCTTGTAAGTTGTATTCATCATCTGTCACCAATTTTGTGTGGTGAAGTCAGTGTACCCAAGGAAAAATAGAGACAAGGACAGGTGAGTTTCTGCATAGCATCTGTCAGCACGCATAATAACCTCTTTTTATAGGTGAGAAGCTTAACTGTCTCCAGCAGGTAGTATAAGGGCCTGTTTTAAGATCTACACTCTATTTACTTTAACAGGTGCCATGACAAAGCTATAACTTCTGACTTGACTTTCAGAAATATGCTGAATGAGTTCAAATGAACACAATGTTTCATATTCATTTTTCCAAAATTTGTGGATTATAACATAAATGCAATTTCATATAAAAATATCACATGACAATTTTAATCTGTCTGGGATAAACAATAATGTATTTAATAGGAAGTTTGGCTATTTTTCTATACCTGGTTCCTGAGAATATTTAATATACTGGGTCCATTTATGGTGCTGAGAGTGCTGTTAACATTGAAAGAAAAAAAACAAGACTGAATTTTCTTAATTTGGCCTTTATTTCTATCTGAAATAATTTAGGAAACCAAGATTCCTGTTATAAAGTTAATCTGTCAAAAACATGAAAAATGATCAAGAAAGTGAGTCTAGTCTCTTTATAAAGTGATTTTTTTCTTAGTTGGGCATGGTGTTACATTCCTGCTATCCTAGTATTTAAGAGGTAGAGACAGGAGGATCCCAGGTTTGAGGCCAGCCTCAGCAACTTATAATGACCTTCAGTAACTTAATGAGATCATGTTTAAAAAAAATAAAAAGAAAAAAGAAACAGAAAAACGGGGCTGAAAGTGTGGCTTGGAGTTAGAATGCCCCTGATGAGTTCAATCCCCGGTATGAAATAATAGCAATAATGATAGTAATAATAATAATAATAATAATAATAATAATAACAACAACAACAAATGAACTCATCTTACAATAGAGAGGGGAATTTAGTACCAACAAGTAATGAAATTTGCTGTAGTTTCTTTAGCTTTTATGGATTTTTTGTAAATATAAATGATATTTTAATCTTTATCAATTCTGGGCTGAGATAGAATTTCAAATAAATATGTTGCTAGTTATAGCTTAGGAAAATATAATTATGTATGACATTGAAATGTTATCATCTAAAATGTTTTTCCATTTAAAAAAGTATCTCAGTGATTTGTGCCTAAAAGTTAAATAAATGTTAATCAGTTTAATACTGATGTTTGCTTATAAGTTGTAACCACTGTAAACTGCAACTAAGGTTATGCATTTAAAATGAGATGATTTGAGCTGGGCGTGGTGGTGCATGCTTGTAATCCCAGCATTCAGGAGACTGAGACTGGAGGATCTGGGTTCGCGGCCAGCCTCAGCTGCTTAGTGAGGCCCTCAGCAACTTAGTGAGACCCTCTTTCAAAATAAAGAATAAAAAATAGGGCTGGGGCTGTAGCGTGGAGGTAGAATGCCCCTGGATTCCATCCTCAGTACCACAAAAAAAAAAAAGAGATGATTTACCTCCTCTTACTCTCCTTCCTGTATTTAATTTTTGGTTTGGCTGGCAATACCTAATAGAGTTAGTTTGCGACGTGCACTGAAGTGCTAAGTGGATGGTTATATTCACAGTAATGAAAGATTTAAGCTTTAAACATTCTTTCAAGCCCTGATTTCCAAATATAACAAACTGAAATGAGATTTCATTTGCATAATAAAGTAGTAAGGAAAGAATTTCCATGTAATTTATTTCATTGCAACCCTTTATGTCCCTGGCATTCTATTTTAATTTTTAACACCCATTTAACATGTGGCAGTGTGCATTGGTCTAAATGCAATGAACATATTTCATTCTGTGCCCTTTATATTGAGCTATACTGGCATTTTCAAGAAAGATGTCACTTACTTTGTTCCATTTAGAGAAAATATTATCCTTCTTCCTAAAGGAAAGATGTGAGAATAAGACAGGTAAATGTTTAATGGTATCTTAGAACTATAATAAATTTTACTGGTTAGCTTAAGGAAAATCTATCATATTTAATTATATCTGTCATCTTTAATTTAAAATTTTACTTTTTACTCTAAAATGCTTCTTGAAAGAAATCTACTGAGTGCTATTTTTTTTTATTCATAGGAGATACAGCCTTAAAAGTTTGATGAAAAACTTAAGTCTTAAATTGTATTGTGGTCAGAAATGTTTTCTGATAGTGTTATGTTTTCTTTGAGTTCTTGTGTCTTAGGATTTATGTAGAATCTGGAATGAAACAAGTAGTGGTGAGGTTAATTAAAACCTTAAATTATTTTTGTAATTGACTACATAGATCATTAGCAATATTTAACATGTATAACAATTATTGTGTGTGCAGTCTTGTCCTAGATACTTGGAGGTATATTTGGAGATTATACAAGAAAGTGTGCTGTACTAGCTCTGAAAGATTTTTATATACTAAAGACACCAGAGAAGAAAGTGCAAATATATCCTGTTAAATTGAGAAAAGCAAGATTTTAATTATCTTTAATATTATTTCAATCTTATTATCAAAATTACATAAGTCAGGCATGGTGACTCACAACTAATACCAGTACTTGGGAGGAGAGACAAGAGAATCACAGATTTGAGGCCAGCATCAGCAAGTCAGGGAAGCCTTCAGCAACTTAGCGAGACCCTGTTTCAAAATAAAAAATAAAATAAGGCTAAGGGTATAGTTCAGATGTAGAATGCTCCTGGGTTCAGTCCCCCATACCACAAAAACAACAACAACAACACACACACACACACACAAATACACTTCAACTTTTGATTTCTATGAACTATATTATCATTGTTTTTTAAGCCAAATACTTAAGTTATCCATCACTCAAATTGTTTTTTCCTATAATCATGTTTATTGAAGTATAATTTATAAAAATGCTCATCAATATTAAGTGTACATGATGATGTGTTTTGACAAATATATACAGTTGTGTAACCAACAAGATCTGTTACCTTTACCAAAGTCCAAAAAATACTGATTTTCCTTTTGTACATAACTATAATTACAGCAACTATATTTCTGTACTATATGTCACTTAAGACTTTTTATGGCTTTAATTTTCTTCTGTCTTTGTTTTATTTGAATAGTTTTCATCACCATCAGGTTCACTGATCTCATCTTCTATAGTGTCACCATGCTGTTCATTCTGTCTAGTTCATTGTTCAGTTCTGTTATTGTATTTTTCATCTCTGTAAGTACTTCTGTAATAAAATAAGAATGACTTTTCAAATAACTATCAGGATCAAATCCTATCACTGATGTTTTAACTTGAGGAAACTCTTTATTCAATTCCTTGGGCCCTTGTATCTGAAAGACAGGTAAATACTTTCTTCTACTTCATTAGTTGAGATGTAATTATTTACATATAACCCTTAAAAGTAAAAAATAAACTCCTAAATGAGTACTAGTATTGTTTTTATTATTGATTATTATTCTTAACTTATTAAGTGCACATTCATGGGTAACTAAGTATGCCTTTTATTTCAAATTTACAGCAAAATGGATTCCTTTCCTGAGAAAAAGCCCCTTACTTCCTACTTAACTCTTTACTCTCTCCAAAGTTCAATTTCTCTTGAATCCTTTTGGAGGCATTAAAACTGCCTAGATTCTTCCCCATACTCCAATACCAAATGTGCAACATACCTTCTTTATGGTTAATTATGTGAAGAATTTCCTTCCTGTTCACATGAGATTCCTCTTTTACTCAGATATTATATTATAACTTTCATAGGACTGGGGTGTAGCTCAGTGGCTGGGCACTTGCCTAGCATGCTCAAGGCCTTGAGTCCCACCCTCAGCACTACAATAAATAAGTAACTAAAAAATGAAGCTATGATAATTTATTTATGACTTCCTTTCTCTCTCTTTCCTGGAGAGAGTAGTTTTTCCTGTTATTTGTTGTATTTTCCATATCAAGCAGAGTACTGGGTATGTAGTTATTTAATATTAAAGGGCAAGATACAAAAATTTAAGAAAGTTCTAGAGTAAACAACTAGCTTTTGCTTGTGCCATTTTTATTTTTGCTTTAGTGGACTACATTTTCTTAACACATTATTAGTGGCAAACTACAAACCATGAAGAGTTTATCCCAGTCACTGCCTGATTTCACATGAAAACGAGCCCTTGCTGAATGTCTCCCAGAAGACATCAGGCCTGTTTGCCTGATGCATTTTCCTGTTCCATTATTTATTAAAATGCTATTTAGTAGGAAGCTGAATTTGGTGATGCTTTGCAATGCTGCATTTTTATTGGAAATCTTTGGCTGTATTTAGTTTCCTTGGTGTAATTGTTATGCGATCTCAGCATGCTTGTTCAGATCAGAGCACTCTTGCTTTTTTGTGGTCATTCTGAAGATGGCCCTTGGCCAGATTTATAGGTATTCTACAAGCAACTATGAAATTGCTAGATAGCAATACCAGTGATGAGGTACTGAAGTCCTGG